>NW_020872535.1:452268-454768 GCF_003789085.1 Penaeus vannamei
AGTTGCATCCGTTGTAGTGGACATTGTAGTGACATCCGATGTAGTTGCATCGGTTGTGTGACATCCGATGTAGTTTCGTGACATCCGATGTAGTTGCATCGGTTTGTAGTGACATCCGCATCGGTTGTAGTGCAGTTGCATCGGTTGTGGTGACATCGGTTGTAGTGGCATCAGTTGTAGTGGCATCCATCCATCGGTTGTAGTGGCATCAGTTGTAGTAGCATTGTAGTGGCATCAGTTGTAGTGGCATCAGTTGTTGTGGCATCGGTTGTAGTGGCATCGGTTGTAGTGGCATCAGTTGTGGTGTCATCGGTTGTAGTGGCATCAGTTGTAGTTGCATCAGTGCATCGTTGTAGTATCGGTTGTTGTGGCATCGCATCGGTTGTAGTGGCATCAGTTGTGTGGGTGGTGCATCGGTTGTAGTGGCATCAGTTGTGGTGGCATCAGTTGTGTGGCATCAGTTGTAGTGGCATCGGTTGTTTCAGTTGTAGTGGCATCAGTTGTGGTGGCATCGGTGTAGTGCATCATGGCATCAGTTGTAGTGGCATCGGTTGTAGTGGCATCAGTTGTGGTGGCATCGGTTGTAGTGGCATCAGTTGTGGTGGCATCGGTTGTGGCATCAGTTGTGTGGCATCGGTTGTAGTGGCATCCATCAGTTTGGCATCGGTTGTAGTGGCATCAGTTGTGGTGGCATCGGTTGTAGTGGCATCCATCATGTTGTAGTGGCATCAGTGTGGTGGCATCGGTTGTAGTGGCATCAGTTGTAGTCATCGCATCAGTTGTAGTGGCATCGGTTGTAGTGGCATCAGCATCGGTTGTAGTGGCATCAGTTGTGTGGCATCGTACTGGTTGCTGGGTTGGGAGCCTGCCTCCGAATGTGGTGCCGAGTCTGTCGCTGGCCTCGTCCAGGCCGCTTCCAGAGCCCCCAGGAAGGGTCGATGGTTGCGAGCTCTAGAAGCCTTGCAGTTACGTTGAAGGCAAGAGTGGTGGTAGGTATGGTTGTAGTTGTGACTGCAGGCGTTGTAGTCTGTAGTTGGATTAGGGGTTGTAGTAGGATAGGAGTTGGTAGGATTAGGAGTTGTAGTTGTTGTCAGGATTAGGAGTTGTGTAGGATTAGGAGTTGTGTAGTTAGGATGTAGGATTAGGGTAGGATTAGGAGTTGTAGTAGGATTAGGATAGGAGTTGTAGTAGGATTAGGAGTTGTAGTGATTAGAGTAGGATTGTAGTAGGATTAGAGGTGGTTTAGGAGTTGTAGTAGGATTAGAAGTTGTGGTAGGATTAGGAGTGTAGTAGGATTAGGAGTGTGGTAGGATTAGGAGTCGTGGTAGGATTAGGAGTTGTGGTAGGATTAGGAGTTGTGGTAGGATTAGGAGTTGTGGTAGGATTAGGAGGTAGGATTAGGAGTTGTGGTAGGATTAGGAGTTGTGGTAGGATTAGGAGTTGTGGTAGGATTAGTTGTGTAGGATTTGTAGGGGATTAGGAGTTTGGTAGGATTAGGAGTTGTAGTAGGATTAGGAGTTGTGATAGGATTAGGAGTTGTGGTAGGATTAGGAGTTGTAGTAGGCCCAAGATTTGATGGTGTGGTTTGTGGTTGTCCTGTGTTTGTGTTCCAGCAGTGGTCTGAGGTTGGGCCCAGCAGTGGTTTGAGTTTGCGGTCCAGAAGAGGTTTGCGGCTGCGGTCCGGGAGAGGTTTGCGGTTGCGGTCCGGGAGTGGTTTGTGGTTGCGGTCCAGGAGAGGTTTGCGGTTGCGGTCCAGGAGAGGTTTGCGGTTGCGGTCCAGGAGAGGTTTGCGGTTTGATCCGGTCCAGGAGAGGTTTGCGGCTGAGGTCCAGAAGAGGTTTGCGGCTGCGGTCCGGGAGTGGTTTGCGGTTGCGGTCCAGGAGACGTTTGCGGTTGCGGTCCAGGAGACAGGAGAGGTTTGCGGTTGCGGTCCAGGAGAGGTTTGCGGTTGTGGTCCAGGAGAGGTTTGCGTTGCGGGAGAGGTTTGCGGTTGCGGTCCAGGAGAGGTTGCGGTTGCGGTCCGCGGTTGCGGTCCAGGAGAGGTTGCGGCTGTTTGCGGCTGCGGTCCAGGTTTGCGGCAGGAGAGGTTTGCGGTTGCGGTCCAGGAGAGTTTGCGGTTGCGGTCCAGGAGAGGTTTTGCGGTCCGGTCCAGGAGAGGTTTGCGGTTGCGGTCCAGGAGAGGTTTGCGGTTGCGGTCCAGGAGAGGTTTGCGGTTGCGGTCCAGGAGAGGTTTGCGGTTGCGGTCCAGGATTTGCGGTGCGGTCCAGGAGAGGTTTGCGGTTGCGGTCCGGGAGTGGTTTGTGGTTGCGGTCCAGTCGTGGTACCTGGGGTCTTTTTGACTAGTGATAGAACACAGAGAATTAGTAACTTAAAACGTTACCAAGTTTTCATTTTTCTATCATTTATAGTAACTTCATAATAATCTTCCACTTTGGGGTAATGTCAGTGTTGTCATTGCTAACATCTTTACTCCCCTGATTCTGATTTTGATTACCATGAT
>NW_020872535.1:470036-480036 GCF_003789085.1 Penaeus vannamei
ACTACAAATCATGCAACATGGAATATATAAATAGTTTAACTACATCACTACTTCTATCTTTCTACCCATAAACCCAAAATCTATGTCTCACTGTCCGCATTTCACAACAAAGACATGCAAACAACAAATGCAAAGCAACAAATGCAGAGAAAATACCTAATGAGAAGTATAAGACAAGTTTCTCACCTAGCTATAAGAGTAAGCCCTCAATAACCTGCATTCCAGTCAATGGGAAACAATGCTGGAAGACCCTGAGAGAAACGCTTGTAGTTTTGGATAAAAGTCTTAGACACGTCTTCGGGTCTGCTAGTTCCTGCAGTGTGGGGAGTAATCTCCACCTGTGGATAGTGGACAGTGGTCAACTATCATGTTACTTCACGTACCACTTTTTCTTCTTTTTATATATATGCATATATACATACATACATATATATGTATATATGCACTATATATATATATATATATATATATATATATATATATATATATATATATATATATATATTATATATATATATATATATATATATAATATATATATATATATATATATAATATATATATATATATATATATATATATATATATATATATATATATATGTATATATATAAGATAGATATATAGATGGAAGATAGATAGATATAGATATAGATATAGATATAATATATAGATATATACACTATACACAAAACATACACACACACACACATATATGTGTATATATATATATATATATATATATATATATATATATATATATATATATATATATTATATATATATATATATAGATATATATAGATAGATATATATATAGATAGATACATATATATATCTATATATATATTATATATATATATATATATATATATATATATATATATATATATATATATATATATATATATATATATATGTATATATATATATGTATGTATGTATGTATATATGTATGAGAGCATTAATTAACTTCTTTACAGATAAGTTTGCTTTTGATATTAAACTTCTGATTTTATGGCTTACATACACAAACCTCTAAAGATTTATGTATGCATACCTTGTATTCAACCCCCTATGTTCTGTAAAATTTGACTTGACTGTAACTCACACCGGGTTGACATCCTTTAATGTGATACAGGTTGAATACTTTTCTAAGTTGACGAGAAACAGGCCCTCAAAAGTATGCTTAAAGCCTCTTTCCTGCCGCATTCCTTAAATAATAATTTATGCTGCAGTCAAGACAATAGGGAACAAGGCAAATTTATGCTGTATGCACTTTGCATTTCACTGTGAGCAGCACCTGTTGTGAGTAGGTTAACTACATACATTTATGTCATTATCTTAAAAACAATAAAATGTTATACAGGGATGTTTACTATTTAGTTTGAGAAAAATTTAGTATGCATTTAAAATAACTGTCTGACTGATTAATGTTTATTATGTTTAATATCTGTCTTGCCATTGATAATTAAGACCAAAATTCTCATTCATTTTACCCAGAATTAAAATGAATAAAGGTAAATTCAAAAGAGGATGAGACACAGGTTTGAAGAAAATTAGTGAGAAATCAATTATGTTGACTTATACAAGAAGACAGGCTTTTAGGTTGAAACTGATCATTTGAAACTGATGAGAAATATTGATCTTCTATTTTGCATAAATTATCAATGGAAACCAGATTTAGGGAGTCATGCACATTCAAGAAGCATTAATTCCTGTCTAGCTTTTGCTTGGGGTATTAAGGTCATGAGACTAGAATAAAAGTGCTTCTGATATTATCATTACACTTATGTATACATATTATCTCTCTTACTCACTCCCTCACACTCACACACATACACACACACCATGAGAACAACCATGCACACAATATTTTTTAATATATTACTTTGGGATGCTTCCAGAGGGGACTTTCTGAGGACAAAGGTTCCTTGGCAAAAACATCCAAAATGGCTCCCGACAACCACCCAGAATCAAGGCTCCTGATCAGGTCTGCTTCACTTAAGAGGTCTCCACGGCCAATGTTAATAAGAACAGCTCCTTTTCTGCCCAATAAAGAAAATGCATCAGAATATAATGAAATCAAGAATGAACATATTAGTTACTAAAAGCAATGTATCTTCTCCCTTCCCTATGGTTTGGCCATATCTATACACATGGTCAACAGACAACGTTTATGGGGCATATGACTGAACTAAAAACATACTAAAGTAAATGTATTACTTTATAAGTTCACGTGTTTGTGGAGACATGACAGGGAAAACGATCCCCAGTATCTGTTGACCATAAATTCATAGACATGTTCCACTGTTCAGGGGCTAAAATTCTTAAATATGTTACTGACAAAAAAGATTTTGCACTGGATAAGATTATTCATAGAAGACTGATTTATATAATAAAAAAAGAAAAAAAAAAAAAGGAGTGATAACAATCTCAAATCATACTTTGCAACCTTCAAGACGTCTCCCCCAAGCATTCCTCTTGTCTCAGGTGTTGATGGCATGATATTTACAACATAATCACACTCCTTCAATAGGGATGAAAGCTCTCCAGTATGCCTTTGGAAGTATACAGAGAACATACCTTAAAAAAGATACTGACATTGTAAGGATAAATGTTGTGCATGTGTCCTTATTTGATAAATTACAATGATGAAATCACTCCTCAATCTCATCATTAGCAGTTAGAGAAAAAAAATTAAATAATCTCTTAAAAGTATATTTTTAAAAATTGTATATTTTTACAATCTACCTCAAACAACTTGGCTCCCTTATCCTGTGCATCAAAAATCTAATTGAAACAAACACTTTTAAACAACAACAACAAAAAACATAATTTCCCATCCCTTTTATGCTTTTATAAACTTTAAAATATCTTACAGAAAATCATTGTTTGTAGGCCATAGCAAAGTTTTCAGCAGAAAAAGTAAATGATAATACTTACCAATATTTATCAACATTACTACATCTATTCTCATCACTTGGGACTGAGCGGCTGTAACCATGCACAGTGCATCGGAATGCTTTGAGGCATCTTGCAACTGCATAAAGAAAATACATATCATTTGAAAGGGAAATTATACCAAAAAGCTTGCCCTTAAGAAGCATTTCAGCTGATTTCAAACAAGCTAATATATAAAGAAAGCCAAATAGAAAGAGGGAGAATAATTAAAAATCAAACTTGTACAAACTGCAGTCCTAATAATCTTGTACATAAAGGGGTACATAAGTATTCATAAATATTACCTTCTTTTCCAATATTTCCCATTCCAAGTATTCCAACAACCAAGTCCTGTATGCTACGGTAGTAATGGATCTTCTTTTCATGAAGCCACAAACCTTTCATCTGTTGATACAAATGAAATAAGAGTAAATATGCATACTACCCCAATGCCTCTTACATGCACACATGGACACACAAAAACTTTTTTGAAGTTTTGCATGGGTATACTGAAGAGCCAGCATTACCTTTAATGATATATTCACAGTTAAAACATTTAATTCAAACATAAAGAATAAAAGGAATTGGAAAGTTTTACCTGGTTTTGATGACACTCAAACCAGTCTCGCTCATGACTTATGATACGACCAACTGTATATTCTGCCATAAGCTGACCGAAGGAATCCCCAACCATACGACTGATTGGGAAGTTTGGCTTTGGCTAATAAAATGAAATGAAGTAGATTAGATTCTTAGAGAATGCTGAGGTACAATTAGATCATGTGTCAGTACATGATGTAATAATCTTTACAACAAACACAAATACAGAATATAATAACTGGTTACATAACAAAATTGTAAAATTTAAAAACAAATGGTTTCAGCAAGGGCATATGTATCACTGATAGTACAGAGGAGTGTCTGGGTATGGAAAACTAAACTTTTGAAAAAATGCCATGTTAGTTTAAGTGTGTCCTCTGTTCAACAAATTTAGATTTAAAAAAACTATGAATAATCTATTTACCAAATTATGCTGAATGTTTAGATGACCAGTGCCTCTCAAAATGGGACATTTTTCTTGTATTTAATTTGAAACTTGGTCTGTGATGGTTGGCTTGCTGTGACTGTGGTATGGTGCATCTGATTGCCATGGCCTCTGCACTTTGCACACTAACAAAGGCCAATGATTCTTTACTATGTATACTCTGGCAATAAAGTGCTTGCCCTGATTCCTCATTTGATAATAAAATATCATGGAGAGGTACAAACCCTAATATGTGGTGGAAATTCTTGTTTTACTTGAATTATTCTGAAATGGCATAATTTTTTTTCTTTCTCTGTGTAAAAATGCTAAAATAATGTATAGAATCTACACCAAAAACTGCTAAATGCTTATCTTGAACATGTTCTAACTCTCACCTTGTCCCTGAAAAGGTCAACAAGTCCCTCAACCCCCGCCCATGTTCCTTGGACCCACTGGAGTTTGGGGAGCAGGTGCGTTATCTGAAAGCAGATTCATAATGTTAATTCATTGATTAGAAATGAATAAGTAGAAAAAAATATTTAAAAATTAAGGAAAAAATTGTTCAATACAGCTGGGATACTCTTGAATATATCTAAACTTGTGTATCATACAAAAACAAGAAGAAATAAACACAAGAGACAATATCCAACATGAAAAAGAACTTAATTTCCTAATAAGTATATATAGGAACATGACTTATTCATTCATATATCACATATAGCTACTTTCCTAATTATTACCATGCCAGTACAAACTTGCAGTGAAAAAAGAAGACAAAGAAAAAGAAGAATAAGAGTATAAGTAAAAAAAAAAAAGGGTAATAAGTATAGGCAATCTATAAAACATATTGCAATGTGCTAGATTCTGTGTGATTCTGATGTATCCAATGGAGCTGCTTGGCACAGTACAAACCTCTCCAATAAAGTTGTTGTCTGCCAAGAGGATCTCTGCCTCTTTGAGTTGCTCTACAGCTTTCGTCTGCTCTGATGCAACACGCCCTGTCGAAAGATTATATAAAATTGACACTTCATCAAACGGGGATCAATCAATTTGTAAGGCACAGATCAGTTTGTATCACACATTAAAATTAAATACACATTAAAAAAAGAGAGAAAATATCTAGTTCTTCTTTGATATCAAAAGCCTATTCTTTGAACTATAAATGGATAAATCTACATTGTTATATCAGTAAATTCTTCCTGTTTTTGCATTTGAGGGATTAATATATATGATACGAGTGCTGTGCGTACAGTGAGCGGGGAAGAAAAAAATCTTCAAAAAATTTGTCTAAAGTAAGTGAAAGTTACTTATTCCATACATATCTATTAAAGAAATGAAGCAAAATATTATTCCTCCCTTTCAACAATCCTGTAAAATACTTCTTCATTTTATTTATTCATTATTCCTATTTTAAGGAAATATGAATGAAATAAGCGAGCAGTCTTTCAGTCTCATATTTTGGCCTTTTTCATCTGTTTTTCTTCCCGCAAGATGCAGTTACTTTTAATTTGCTGTTATCTAGAGAGGTTTGTTTAAACTGATGGCTTTTTATTCTCATTATCACCCTCTCGAGATATATGACTTTTGTGCTTGTAATGTGAAAATCCTGCTCTTGTTGCTCGTTCAATAATGCTTTTCCACAGGGAAATAAAAAAAAGTTAAATCAAAGGTATTCTTGTTCTGACGAGGCCCATATTCTATATAACAAAAAAATCCACCACAAAATTGTTATGGTCCTTTTTTTTTTTTTTTAATGGGTCAGAGTAAGATTATGCAAACAGAAATAACAGTAACAATATTACAACAACTACTACTAATAATAATGATGACAATGATTTTGATGATAATGATGATAATAGCAATATTGATAACAATGTTAAAAATACCACGACTAATAATAATATTAATAATAATATCATTATGATAATAATATTGTATATATAATAATATAATAATAATGTCATTAATTATAATAATAGTAAAAATAATAAAAAATAATGATAATAATATTAATAACCATAAAAAAGACAAAAATATTAATAACAATAATGATCATGACACTATCAATAATAATAACGATGATGATGATGCTAACCATACTAACAATAATAATAATAAGAGTTAATTGCATAAAATACAGTGGAACCAACCATAAGAAACATATGCCACATCATGGTGCCACAAATGACCTTGAAATTAGTTTAGGAAGAATACCAGTTGCTGTTCCCAAGTGTTAGGCTTAGAGATAACACGTCTATAGGATGTGATGTGGTTACAAACAGTAGAAAAAGCTAACAGAAGTGTCTAAAAAGCTTTTTTTCATGGGACTCAAAGTTGCTGACAGTAAGATATTCGAAGTCATAAGTCCAGTTTAAGATACTATGTCAAGGGCAGTTCATAAAATCTTTGTATCGTTCATTATATTATGGTTAAAATCCGATCTATTCGTATTGTCATACATATTGCACGTGACGATTTAATAGCATTACCTTCAGGCTTGATGTTGATCACAATAACATCTGGTAAAGCCTCTTGAACTAGCTGTGCCAGTCTAGGAACGATAGAGAAAACGTACACAGCCCTCTTCGCCGATGTCGCCATGGTGACTGCCCGGCGTTGGCACCTTGGCACTCGGTGGTTGTGGCGCTTGTGACGTCATCGTGTACGTCATCGCTACGTCATCTCTGGTGCGTTGTATAGTGTGGTTGGGTGAAGAGCTGATGTATTGTTTTTTGTTGTTGTTATATGTTGTTTTATTATCATTCTTTGTCATTGCATTCATTATTATCATTACTTTCACCGTTATTACTACTGTAAATATTAGTCTAGTAGTTGTAGTAGTAGTAGTATTCTCATTATTATCATTATCATTATCGTTATTATTACTATCAATATCATTATTACTATTAGACTATTATTATTATTAACATTATTAATATTATTATCATCATTATTATTATTATTATTATTATTATTATTATTATTATTATTTTCATCAGTATCATTATCATTATTATAATGATGATGATGATTACTATCATTATCATTTTCATTACAAACTTCATCATCATCATCGTTATTATTATTATCGTTACCATTACTATCATTGCAATTATTATTGTTCTCATCATAATCATCATTACTATCTTTTATCAGTACCATCATTATTAATATCATTATTACTATTATCGTTACTACAACTGTTATTGTTATCAGTATCATTATTATAATTACTGTTATTTTCATAATTATCATTTATATTATCATTATCATTGTTATTCTTATTATTACCATTGCTACATACATCATCGTTATTATTATCTAATTATTATCATTACTTTTACAATTATTGTTATTATCATTATCATTACTATTATTTTCATAATGATAATGAAATATTATCATTAGTATTAATCACCATGATTATGTAGTAGCAAAATTTATGGTCGCGTTATCAAGGTTTTGCTTTGGCGAGGGAAAAGAGCCTTATGATACGATAACTTTTTGAGGTTTGATGCTATTTCGTGGGTAATAGAAACCCAGCTCAAGCTATTACCGTGTTTTAAAGCGCACCAAGAGGTTTCAAAAACACATATATAAGCCATTTTACGGGCAGTCAATCACCATTTAAGTCCACTAAAGGGACCAAGACTAAAATATCATATTTGTATTACACAAGGCACTTATAGGTCTCTTCCGTGTTTGGTCGAATGACTGCCATCTCTATTTGGTTCATGGGATACAAGAGTTTTGCCGATTTTACCAATTTTAAGGCAATTCTTTGGATAAGACCGATTCTCACTGAACACCTGCCATTAGACCTTTTAAACGAGTTTGTTCCATAAGTCCCAACACTTTTCGGTTTCTGAGATACAAACGTTACAGTAAAGCGTCATACATCATCACATGAGGTCATAGAGTCTTGGCGTTCACCTTTTCACTATTAATGTTATGCGGCCGGTTTGTTAAAATTGTGTAAGGCCCGACCCAATGAATATTCATAAATACAGATATGCATATACACAGAAATAAATACATATATGTCTATATATCTGATAGATATACATTTATCTATTTGTCCGGTTGATATGTATGTCTAGACTGATAAATATGCATTTGTTTCTTTAATTATGCGTGTCAAGTTTACGATTATTCTTTGGGTCTCGCACAATTTGAACAAACTGGCCAATGATCTAGGAGGTAGTTTTAGACGCTCATTGAAGAGGTTTTAGTATTGAAGCAATTTTTTATCCTTACCACTCTTGAGTATGTTCTTTCTTTTTTCTACTTTTTCTTTCTTTTTCTTCAGCTTATTCCCATTTCTATATGGGGTCACTGTTCCTCGCTAGCCTCTTCCATCTTGCTCTGTCCATTGCATCTTCCCTTCTGAGTCCCTTGTCTTCCAGATCTTCTTTTAGCCTTTCCCTCCAACTTAATTTGGGTCTACCTCTCCTTCTACGTCCATCCACGTGCATTTCCATAACTTGGTTTCCAAAGTTGGGCTGGCTTGCCCCCCAAGTGGCTGCATTACTCTTGAGTATGTTGTTACTGCTTATAATATCACCGTCTACCAGTCTCTCTATTTTTCTTTTCATCTTACCTGCTTCTCTCTCTGGTTTACAAAGGAAAAAAGAGGAAAACACAAACATGTCAAAGATCTTTTTTATATCGTTTCCACATTCTACCCCAAAAGACCGGCATTTTTGCATGATTTTTTTTTTTTTTTTTTTTGGTTTGTTTTGTTTTGTTCTTGCCGGCTGTGTATTATTGTTGTTGCTACTATTTTACTGCTATTATTATTATTATTATTATTATTATTATTAGTAGTAGTAGTAGTAGTAGTAGTAGTAGTACCATTATCATGATTTCCTTCTCATCATAGCTATTGTTATTGTCATCATACTTCTTCTCGTTATTATTTCTATTATCGTGATTATTACTTTATTCATAATTATTATCTTTATTATTATCATGATCACCATCATCATCATCGTTGTCGTAATAATGATGATAATAATGATGATTATTATTATTATCATTGATATTGTTGATTTTAAGGTTGTCATTATCATTATTATCATATATCATCATTATCATTAACATTATTATTGTTTTTATTATCATTATTATCATATGTCATCATTATCATCATTATTTTATTGTTTTATTATCATTATTATCATATGTCATCATTATCATTAACATTATTATTGTTTTTATTATCATTATTATCATATGTCATCATTATCATTAACATTATTGTTATTGTTTTTATTATCATTATTATCATATGTCATCATCATTATCATTAACATTATTGTTGTTTTTATTATCATTATCATCTTTTTATCATTATTACTTTTATTATTATTATCTTATCATTAGGATTATCATTACCATTATTATTACTACTATAATAATGATAATGATGATAATAGTGATAGTAATGAAACTGATAATGATGATGATATTATTTTTATATTTTTCATTTCATTATCATCATTATCTTTATTATGGTTACACATTATCTATCCTTATTATTTTTAATTATTGTTATAGTTATTGTCATTTTTATTATTATCATTATTATTACTATTATGATGATTATATGTTTCATCATCATCATCATTACCATTCATATCATTCTATTTTATCATTATCATTATGATGATCCTCATTGTCATTTATTGTTATCATCATTTTTTATCCCTTTTATTAAAATATCTACGATAAAAATAATGACACTGTTATCATTATGATTTATAGCATCATTATAGATGATTATAGATGATAGTCCGCACCACCATTGATATTAACGCTAATTATGTTTTATTATAGATAATAGTATTAACATTATCATCATAATTGCTATACTCTCTGTATATTCAGCTTCATCCGACGTCTTGTAATCAGTGACAGGATGATTGGTATTAATGGCAAAGGACTTTTGGGAAAGAACAGAAAAATCGTTGGTGTAAACAAAACAGAGGAAAAAGGTCTTTTTTTGCACGCCATATGATTCCCCTTTGTCGA
>NW_020872535.1:487536-492536 GCF_003789085.1 Penaeus vannamei
CAGTTATGTAACTGAGTGTGAAAATGTAATTCAGAAATAAGTAAAAACTTTATGATTCATTTTTCAGGCAAAGGTTCTATTTGTAATAGAACAGAAGTAACAAGAGTTCTTACCCTCTTTTGATTAATATTTTCTTATAGCGTTGACAGGAACCTCAAAGATGATGCACTGTTTTACAACATAGATTGCAAAAAGCCAAACCATGAAATGCCGAGGCTTTGTTCTCACATATCCCTAATAACTGCCAATTTATTTCAGGGAAGAGTCTCTAGAAAATCCAAGAATACAAAATTGCCTGAAAGAGAGTGAGTTCTAGACCCTACTTTTATTTTTTGTTCGTGCTTGGTTTTGTAGTATTCACTGGTTTGCAGTTCCTGCATGAACACCTGTATTTGCACTGAACTTCTTGTTTAATTTTTTTTTTTTATGTGCATATGTTGTGATCACAGATGCTGGGATGATTAATTTAGTTTGTGGTATAGACTTCCTTTTAGAATGTGCATTTCTAGAATCTTACCTGCGATATCAGTCCGAGTTCTTCTGATGCACAGTGTATTATTATTATTATTATGATAATCATTTCTGGAATCTTACCTGCGATATCAGTCGAGTGTCTCTGATGCACAGTGTATCATTACACACACACATATATATATATATATATATATAATATATATATATATATATATATATAATATATATTATATATATATATATATATATATATATATAATATATATATATATATATATATATATATATATATATATATATATTATATATATATATGTGTGTGTGTGTGTGTGTGTGTGTGTGTGTGTGTGTGTGTGTGTGTGTGTGTGTGTGTGTGTGTGTGTGTGTGTGTGTGTGTGTGTGTGCGTGCGTGCGTGCGTGCGTGCGTGCGTGCGTGCGTGCGTGCGTGCGTGCGTGCGTGCGTGCGTGCGTGCGTGCGTGCGTGCGTGCGTGCGTTGTGTGTGTGTGTGTGTGTGTGTGTGTGTGTGTGTGTGTGTGTGTGTGTGTGTGTGTGTGTGTAGAGAGAGAGAGTTTTTTCATGAGTTCAGTGAAGTTTCCATAATACTTTTATTAAATTGCTAAGAAGTAATGTTATAAAGCAGAGAATCTCTTTGAAATTTCTTAATGGGCAAAGTATAAGACAAGATATTTTGGTGTTCTGCAGCAATAGAAAAATTGTTATAGTAATAATAAAACTGAAGAATCATAATTTTCTTGATTCTTTCAATGTATTATCTCTAATCTGATATTTAAATTGTTGATGTTCTACAAAAATCAGAAATATAGAAATAAGTTTTGATTTTAGCATGTATTTTGAAATACAGGGTGCCGAGGGTAGTTGTGCTTCTCAATAGGAAAACCGCATATGATTAGTTGGACACTTGGAATATGATTATGTATATCTTAAGGAAAAACATAGAATTACCAGAAACTCCACCTATAGGCTAACCACAGAACTCTACTTGCAGTAAGACGACGGGCATCTAAAAGAAAGTTAGAAGGATCTGATGAAGATGTCTTAAATTGGCACGTGCACATATGTTCTGCCAACAACTTCCCTACTGCTGCTGGCTTGGCCTCATCTGCAGCTGGATATGCCTGTCTAGGTGAAATATTAGTATATTAAGCTGATTAATTGATGCAGCAAGAAATATTGATAGTGTTTTTACACTATTCACATCATTCTTCTGTCTGAAGTATTTTGTCCCCTTCCAGTATATGCCCTTGGCCAAGTATACGGAGTTGAAGGGGACTTATCATCCATCGCTCGACAAGGGTCGGGCAGTGCCTGCCGTAGTGTACATGGTGGCCTTGTGCGATGGTACAAAGGAGAGATGGAGGATGGTACTGACTCCTTTGCAAGGCCAATTGCGCCAGCTAATCATTTCCCAAACCTTCGTGTTATTATCTGTGTTGTGAGTATGAATGCTTGTAAATGCTTTTCTGTTTCTTGGTCTGTAATTGATACTTGCATTTCTGTGATGTTCTGCAGAGATGACTGCATGCTGGCAGATAAATACTTGCAAAGCATATAAGAGGGATTACATATACACTAATTTTGGGAGAAAATTGAGATCATTTTTAAAAATTCCTTTTGATTTCATAGATAAAAGAAGATATTAAAGAATGACAGCAGTAGCTTTGAGATAATTTTCAGTTAAGAATTAGAGTATATGTATCAAATATATTTTTCAATTTCAGGCTAATGACGGGCGAAAGAAAACAGGCAGCACTGAGGGCATGAGAAGAACAGTGCAGACTTCAAGGCTGATGCAGTACCGAATAAGGGAATCCGTTGGACTACGAATTGATTCTATGATGCAGGTACGAGAATGTGAGTGAGTAACTTATAAGGTTAACGTTGATTAATGAAGCTAAGTGTGCACTTTATTTCAGGAAAGTAAAGTTTAAGTTGTTGATTTGGTTAGTTGGTTAACAATTTGATATTTTCTGTAAAAAACACTGCGCTACTAGTTACAGCAGGCAGGATTAGGTTCCTGTGCTTGGGAATAATGTCCTTCCTGGAGCCAGCATTTACCCTCATTTACTGGTGGAAATAATGCAAGAGCCCTTTCCTAATTCCCACTGAGTCTAATTTTCCTCCCGGTGTTTTCTGTACCCACGGCAAGACATTCTTGTCATCTGCCACCCGACAACTATATTTCATGACAAGACATTCCTCTCAACTGGCCCTCAGCCAAGTATTTTATGAGAGCCACATCACCTTGATGTAACAGGTTTATATTCTTTAGATGTTTAGGTATTTAAAGATTATTCATGTCTGATTTTGTAGAACCAAGGCTTCCTCCTTTTCAGGCCAGATATTCCCCTTGCGTAAGGACTTGCCAAAACACTGTTGTTGATGTTAGTGCCTTAACTATACTAGATAATTCAAAGTTTCATATTTTCAGGCAATAAAGGAAAAGAATTGGTCAGCCTTTTGTGATCTGACAATAGCAGACAGTAACGAGATGCATGCTGTTTGTCAAGACTCCTTCCCACCATGCATATACATGTCAGACACCTCTCATGCTGTGGCAAGCCTTGTGCACCAGTACAATGAAATTCAAATTTCAAAAGGCAATCTTAACAATAAGGTAATAGTGCTAAATCTCTCTTGCCAGTTTTTATATTTGAATATATTTAATTTCACATCCTGCCATTATAGGAATTTTATAACCAAATGACAAGGAATTCAGTGGTGATATACAAGGGATTAGCTGAAATTATTTCATCCTGCCAGGTTTGCTACACATTCGATGCAGGTCCGAATGCATGTTTGTTTGTCCCTGGAGCTGTTGCCAATGAAATGCTCTCTCTCCTACTTCGTACTTTCCCTCCAAGTTCTCCTCCGAATGCTGATAACTTCATTAGAGGGATGAAGCCACAGACATTATCACTATCAAAGGTATGGTTAGGTCTTGTTATGAATGTAGTGTTAGAATTTAGTGCTCCTTGTGTATACTCACAGTAGAGAACATATAAACGGTATATATGATTTTTTTTATTTTTATGGATAAGTTCTAAACTACTTTGTGTTACAAAGAAAGACTGATGTTGAAGTATAAAGATACTGAAAAGGCGTATTTTTCCCTATTGTTTTTAGGAGCTGGAATCCATAGCCGATGAGAATGCCCAAAGTGGACGCTTGAAATACCTCATTCACACCAAAGTGGGTGAGGGTCCCAGAGTGCTCACTGAAGATGGAGCCCACTTGCTAGACCCAGTGTCTGGACTGCCAACTGAATCTGGTGGTATGGCATAGGGATTGACCACTGGAGGTAAAGTGTGGGGTAGATGCAAGCGAACGCTGTCTGAGTACGTCCAGAAGGTCCTTGTGGTGTCATCACGATTAAAAGACAGGAAGTCTCCAACTGCTCATCAATGAGGTATCCTGATGAGGAAATATGCAAGATCAGAAATAGAGATTTTTGGTTTTTACTTGCCAGAGGAATGGAAAATTATGGAGTAGTATAAGAGTATAGGAACAAACATTTTCTTTTATACAGGTATTAGAAAGGGGTACATAAATCACCGTCAGTACCTAGCCTATCACGATAAATTGCAGCTCAAAATATCACAGGTGTAAAGCTGTTAAAAGAATCTCACTGTATCCAGCCTGTTTTTGAAGTACACTCATGTGGACGGACAATCAGAAAATTTATATTTGGGATATTCCTCATTATGGGAATATCTCACATCTTGATGTCAACCGCCACAGCCTTTATCATTTACTGTGATGCTCATCTGTATGCCTGCACTTTCTTCCAGATATTTCTGTAGCCATGACTGCTACCTTCTACCACTGTGCCTGCCTGGAGTTGGCCGTTTATCAGAATGGTCATCTTTAATTATTCACATATTAAAGTGATTTGTAGACAAACATGTCATGTGGTGATTCTCAGGAAATCCAACCTATGATATCAGTATTATAATGTGTGTAACAAAACTAACTGGTTATACAACTTACATATGATGAGAACAAATGAACCATCATAAATCTCAAAGAACCAGGTGCCAGTTACTATGTGATAGTTTCCAAGTGGAAACCAAATCTTGGAAAACATTTCTAAGATTTACATAAACTTGTGTGAATTACCATAGTCAGTCGTTATTGTGAACAACATAAACTTTGCTACTACATCACACATTGCTCACAAAGTTATATATGTTGCCAGTGACTATGTAAAACAACTTACATAATTGATAAGCAGGATTTTAATGTTGCAAAACATACTCAGAGAATGGTTGCCTGCAGTTTCAGTTTCTTGGTACTATATTGATTCAACTATGTTTGTGATTACTAGTACAATTTTACAAGAATAATGATCTAATAACAAATGAAGAACTCAGGGGAGATGTGAAGTGGTTATCCTTAGAATGGGAATTCATCTAGAGAACCATTATGGTAGTTAGGTAAATTGAACTGCTGTTTCACTTTTTTTATAATCTATTTAGAAGTTAGGATTCCAGATAGAACATAGTTA
>NW_020872535.1:505036-507536 GCF_003789085.1 Penaeus vannamei
ATACGGACTCAGAGGTGTACATAAATATGATTAAAAAAACTCATGCGCGTACATAATTACATTCATACATATGTAATGCGTAGGTGGAGAGAAAGGAAGAGAGAAAGAATGATAAGTAGATAGATATGCAGGTAGATAGATAGATAGACAGATAGATAAATAGATAAATGAATAAAAAAAAACTGTTGATACCTACACATTAATACATATTCACACACATACCTATACAACAGACAGACAAACAAATAGATCAACAAATAAAAAAATATTAATACCTACACATTCATGCATATTCACACACATACCTACACATTAACATAGAAACATAACACAGCGAGAGGACAAGGGCGAATTCCTTATACATAGTTCGACCTTCACCGCCAAATCCTTATTAAGAATCCTTCAAACCTCCTTCTCCTCTCCTTCACTTCCTTCGTGACGTCACTATATTCGTGACGTCATTCTCTATTCGTGACGTCACTCTGTGAGTCGGGTTTTTTTCCGTCCTCTTAGTTAATGATTTTTTTTTTTTTTTTTTTTAAGAGGAAAATAATGTTTGATAATGTGTATCTTCGAATATAAAAGCTTACTTTTTCTGTATTGCATTGCTATTGTGTTTTATTTTTAATCTTTATATTTCTCTAACCGTGACGTCATTCTCTAATCGTGACGTCACTTTTTCCCGCCCTTTTGTGTAATAGATTTTTTTCTAGTATTTTTTTTCCAAAGAGGAAAAGCCTATTTGGTAAAGTGTATTTTTCGAATATTAATGCTTATATTTTCCTGAATTATATTGCTGTCATGTTTCATTTTCATTTTTTTTTTCGTTTTTCAAGGAAGAAAATGGTATTTGATATGAATTTATAGAAATAATTAACTAATATTGTTTAGGACAAGTTAGGAAAGATAGAAATGGGAGTTATATATATCTATTTCTGGTAAAGGACCATCCCCTCATATGGGGGCGAGTCACAAAGAAGATATGTGATGTGTGTGTGTGTGTGTGTGTGTGTGTGTGTGTGTGTGTGTGTGTGTGTGTGTGTGTGTGTGTGTGTGTGTGTGTGTGTGTGTGTGTGTGTGTTTTGCAAGGACAACGGAAATTCTTTGTGTCACGTTTGCATTTTTGGTTAGGATAAGTCTGCAAATTGATACATGCCTATTTAGGATGTTTTATCCTAAATATCAAACCACACACACACACACAACCAGACACATACGCACACACACACAAATTTGTCTGCACCTCTCTCTCTCTCTCTCTCTCTCTCTCTCTCTCTCTCTCTCTCTCTCTCTCTCTCTCTCTCTATATATATATATATATATATATATATTATATATATATATATATATATATATATATATCTACATATGTGTATAGTATGTGTTGTGTGTTGTGTGTGTGTGTGTGTGTGTGTGTGTGTGTGTGTGTGTGTGTGTGTGTGTGTGTGTGTGTGTGTGTGTGTGTGTGTGTGTGTGTGTATATGATATAATTTTACATTTCACTAATCTTTTATCAACTTCGAAGGCCTGTGACATAAGCATCCAAATCACTTTTTGAAAGCTCTGCACTCCGCAATGGCGCTGATTTCCTTGGCTCGCAGAGAAACCTTATCAACACTTAATTAGCAGAACAAATGCAAGAAAACCACAGCAATTACCGGTTTCTAATAAGGCCAAATTGACGATAATTGGCTATTGGCTCCTGACGAGATGTGTCGTCTTAGACCGTAGCCTCGTCAGCCGTCTCACCTTCGTGTTTAACCAGCTCGTTTTAGGGCACTCGTATCCAACCAACCCCTGAGTTTGTTTGTTTGTTTATTCGTGTAATCAGTGTGTTATAGAAAGGTATTACGGGGCATCAGGAGGGTATTGGCGTGGGTGTGAATGTAGGTGGATAGAAGGACGATTTCCTGGTTTCTACGTTAGGGTATAAGGTTTGAAAGTTGGTTGTTCTTCTTTATGATTTTCAGCATTTTCTATCTGTAAAAGGGTTCCTTCAGAGCTGATACGAGACTTGATATGATGTGAGGATAAGTATGTGATCGCTAAGTTTTCTTGATAGAAATACTTACCTAAAAGCATAATCTCTGGAAGATGTGACCTTAATGACTTGTTTGTAAAGGGGCCACGACTTACACTAACTGAAATTGGGTAAAGAACGAAGTTTGTCCCCCTGGTAACCCCATATTATTTGTACTCTCTAAGATCTACCCTATTTTGCTTGTATATTTTTGGGCGACGTGCTGAACTATCCTTTTTATGACAGGGTTTTACAACTATCCATGGTTTAGTTAATAAGATGACATCAAGGAGCTGAAATGATGCTCTATTCTCTAATGGACATAGCTTGTTGTATCGCATGAAATACAGTAAATCAGCTAACTCCAGCTAAATCATTAAGGAGAACAGTACACCGTATACCGTCTTACATGGAAATAGACAATCTATTAACTTTCTTCAGACAACAAACCAAAAACTACCTTCCCTCTTCTTCAATGCC
>NW_020872535.1:512536-522069 GCF_003789085.1 Penaeus vannamei
AGGAGACAAACATACAAGAAATGCCTCGACGAAAACGGCTTCAGCCATCTGGATGACGGTGAGTTTACAAAACATTCATTTTGTTATTCCTTTAAGGCGCACTGAAGCTGATGTATCAAGATGACTTCAATAGGATCAGTGACATTTTACTGAAATAAGTCAAGATCTGACTGATCATCATAAAGATAACCACAAAAATATTCATAAAGATTGGTGTCAATAACTACAGTGTTGATAATAACATTACTAGTGACAATGTGGGAAAACATCACACCTTTTATACAAACCATGAACCTGAAAACAAGAGAAATTGCAAATTAATGTTTTTTTCCCGGCTCTCCAGTGGACCCTGAGGTCCTCTTCAGCCCCACAGACGCACAGGCTCTGGCGCTCTTTGGTTCCGAGGAGAACCACCTGGCAGTGAAGCAGTGCGTCCTGCAGGAGCATGGAGAGGTAAGGCACTAAATATTGATGCTTGCTAGCTGAGTAGGAAATGTACAGCATAAATCGGAGCGTTACTTGATAAGTCGAGAAGCCTGCAAATTATTTGAAGATGCTCCGAGCTTTAGATATGTTGTTCCTGTACCTGATATATTTACTGTTCCGTGTAAGTAGATGACTACTATCACATGACCTGTTTTCTCATACTCCCATGATCATTATCACCCCCCCTCCTTCGCTCCACAGTTCAGGCCTGACGGAACAGTCGACCCTCAGCCCTTCCTGGACAGGCTGACTCCCGCCCTTAACGACACTCGTCCTGACCTCCTCGACCGCCTCGTTTCTGGCGCGGAGTTCTGCCCGACTGAAAACGTAAGTCAAACTTTCCCACCGCCATTATGCTTATTAGGACTCTTGCAGAGGAGGTCGAAGGATATTTCTTAGTAAATGACCCTCGTCCTGCCCACCAAGCCCTGAGAAAGCCGAACCCCAAGCCCTCCTCAGAGGCGACAACAATCCGCTTTGTCGATCGTCTCAGATCCTTGTCTCGCATTCATATAAATCAAGCACTTCCACTTTGTCTTCTCTAATCTCTTCCTGTACTCACGTTTCGTTTTGCTCCCCACTTTAGCATTGCCATTTTATTTCAGTTTGCATTCATTTTCCTTCGTCTTTTCAGTTTATTGAGTGGGAGGTCTGCATCTTCATGGAATGCTTCCAGAGGGACTTCTCAACACCTGTGCCTACAACTGTTGTTCCTGAGGAGTAATGGTGTGCAATCATTCCTTCCTCCCGTGACAATGTGAATGTCATGGCAATGTAGATCAATACTGTAATGGTTGTAAAAGATTGGAATTATTATCATTATTTCTATTTATACTTTTTTCAAAAGATCGAAAAGATTCAGATTGATATGGGCCTTATATTTTTTTTTCTAAATAATACGGAATGACATGAAATTGATATGAAAGACCTTTCTCCGAGATAGTTCCCCATCATGAATAATAAACACCAATACCCTAAAGCATTTCGTAATTATTTTTTCCTCATTCTATTTTCTACACTCGATTGGAATGAAACCATCTCTTCTGCTCATTCAACGCAGCACAGCCTCAAAAAACAGATTTCTGAAACCATTCATGCAAACATTTTAAATCCCGGATTCATTAACTTTCGAACAAGCGATTTAATGTTCTTTACAAATTCTTATTTTCAAAACAACAACAACAACAAACGAATTAATGTTCTTCATCATTCTTTTTATATTTATATATAACAGACACATCACAGACGCATATAAAGATAATTTTCTTGACTTTTTTTTACTTACAATCACGCTTTGAGTTTTGCATAGAACCACAAATCATGGAACACATTGCTCATTTTACTGAGACAGAAACCATGGACGTGCCAGACGCCAGAAATTGCAAAAGAAAAACACTCATGAACCGCATTCATGTTGACGAATGTGAAAAAGGCATGAATGAGAATGAATATCTTCACAATACAAGAGATTAATTTAAGCGGTTTCGAAGCCATCTGCATCAGATATCCAATACCTTTCAAGTACTATCTCTATACGACAGTTTCTTTACAAAATCTGATAATATATAAAAATCTGGGATATACCAGGAGTAAGGTTTCCGTTATCATTACACACACATACACACACACACACACACACATATGTGTGTATATATGTACATATATATATATATATATATATATATATATATATATATATATATATATATATATATATATATATATATATATATATATATATATATATATATATATATATATATATATATATATATATATATATATATATTTATATATATATATATATAATATATATATATATATATATATACATACATATATGCATAATATATGAACAGATGGAAAACATATCATGTATCTTATATATACATACTATTGGATAAAGCGAAATCCTCTTCAGTGTTATTAACATTATTATTTTCTTATGATAAAAGAAAACTCATTTCCATGACATTCCATGACCCGACCCTCTGATAATCTATTTTCGTCCTTATGACGAAATCGTCAAATGTTCCGTGGCCGTTGTCTGCGGTCACCGAAAAAACATTCTGCATCTTTTAGCTTCTAAGGAATGGCCAGAGTCTTTGCGAAAAGTATTTGTCATTCGCCGACTATAATGTGACCCGGTTTCAGGTCGCGACCTCCCGAGCAAGGGCTTGGGCGACGCTGTCTCGAAGGACGTTCCTCTGGCAGACGGGGCCCTGGCCAGCGGACGCCCTTCCTGCCTCGGGCCGTGGGCGGATGCCAAATCTGTCGGATGTTTCTCATTTAAATCGACTGAAATAAGCAAAGTCAAAATGACGATTTCACTTGTAGTATGTTGTAGCTTGTGAAATGTTCAATTAATTCTATATATTTCCTTGAACGCTTTTACACTTAAACTGTTTATATATATATATATATATATATATATATATATATATATATAATATATATATATATATATCCACACACATTTATATGTAAAACATATGTGTGTATTTATATACGTATGCATATGTATGCGTACACAAAATTACACACACACACACACACAAACATAAACACACACACACACACGCATATATATATATATATATATATATATATATATATATATATATATATATATATATATCTATCTATCTATCTATCTATCTATATATCTATCATCTATCTATCTATCTATATATATATATATATATATATATATATATATACATACGTATGTATGTATATATGCATTATATATACATTTATATATTCATATACATATAAATACATGTATGTATGTATATAATATATATATATATATTATATATATATATATATATTATATATATATATATATATATGTATGTATGTATATGTATTGTATATTATGCCTGTATAATTATAACATAAGGTTCTGACATATGCATTGTTCACTTCTTCCTCCATTTCCTTCATTTTTTTTCATTTCTATCTCTATCTTTCACTAAGTTTATGTGCTTTTAACTTCCTCTCTCTTCTTTCCACTGTTTAGCATCAAGTGCGCAAGTTGCACAGCAATTTGGATGCTTGTCTTCCGTCTTCTCCTGATGACGCAAGCAAACAAGCTGAGTCACGCGTCTCATATATAAGGGACGCTCTGTCAAGCTCATTCAATCTCCTTCTGGACACCATAGCGGTATGTACTACAAGAGCTTTTAGTATACGGAAGCTCTTCTTACTATCTTATTTTTTCGACATGACATATAAGAAATTATATTTACAGTCGCATTTACTGCAGGTTGTCTCCACGTTCCCGAATTTCATTGAACAGCATCAGTGTCCTACACATGCATATGCATGTTGCCATGTGTCTATAGATATGATGACTCAAAATTGTTTGTCAGATTAAGATACAAATACTGGGTGTATTTCTTTTCAACACAAAATGATCAGATTAACACATATGTATTGTCTATATTCCAGAAAATGATCAAAGCCTTGATCTTCTTGGCTGCAGTGGCCGCAGTTTCTGCCTCTCCTCATGAGTTTTTAAAATGTAAATAGCCTGTTATTTTCTCTAATAACAAAAGTGAATGGAAGAATGAAAGAGAGCGACAGAGTGAGAAAAGACCTTAAATATTGCATTGCAAACAATACTATTTTTTACATGAAAGCAAAGGTAATTGAAAGACTGCGCACTGACACTATATACAAGCACTGTCCATTCCGTATCTAACAGTATCTTTCCTTCAGATGTATCATGTGAGGGAGCTGATAATGTGACTTCGTGTGAGGCCGATGTGAGTATTGTTTTATTTCACTTTCTCTGCTAATATTTCCCACTTAATAATTCAGTGGCTCCTTCTACGCAACAGGAACTATTCTTTAATTCACCAGCTATCATGAAACACTTTGAGAGACTATGTCATTCAGCAGCAACTTCATTCCTAAGTATTCTTGTTGTCTTCTTACAGCTGCAAGTCTGCAAGAACCTTTTCGCAATTGAACAAGATGAACAAACTAGGAGACAAACATACAAGAAATGCCTCGACGAAAACGGCTTCAGCCATCTGGATGACGGTGAGTTTACAATACATTCATTTTGTTATTCCTTTAAGGCGCACTGATACTGATGTATCAAGATGACTTCAATAGGATCAGTGACATTTTACTGAAATAAGTCAAGATCTGACTGATCATCATAAAGATAAACACAAAAATATTCATAAAGATTGGTGTCAATAACTACAGTGTTGATAATAACATTACTAGTGACAATGTGGGAAAACATCACACCTTTTATACAAACCTTGAACCTGAAAACAAGAGAAATTGCAAATTAGTGTTTTTTTCCCGGCTCTCCAGTGGACCCTGAGGTCCTCTTCAGCCCCACAGACGCACAGGCTCTGGCGCTCTTTGGTTCCGAGGAGAACCACCTGGCAGTGAAGCAGTGCGTCCTGCAGGAGCATGGAGAGGTAAGGCACTAAATATTGATGCTTGCTAGCTGAGTAGGAAATGTACAGCATAAATCGGAGCGTTACTTGATAAGTCGAGAAGCCTGCAAATTATTTGAAGATGCTCCGAGCTTTAGATATGTTGTTCCTGTACCTGATATATTTACTGTTCCGTGTAAGTAGATGACTACTATCACATGACCTGTTTTCTCATACTCCCATGATCATTATCACCCCCCCCCCCTCCTTCGCTCCACAGTTCAGGCCTGACGGAACAGTCGACCCTCAGCCCTTCCTGGACAGGCTGACTCCCGCCCTTAACGACACTCGTCCTGACCTCCTCGACCGCCTCGTTTCTGGCACGGACTTCTGCCCGACTGAAAACGTAAGTCAAACTTTCCCACCGCCATCATGCTTATTAGGACTCTTGCAGAGGAGGTCGAAGGGTATTTCTCTATAAATGGCCTTCGTCCTGCCCACCAAGCCCTGAGAAAGCTGAACCCCAAGCCCTCCTCAGAGGCGACAACAATCCGCTTTGTAGATCGTCTCAGATCCTTGTCTCGCATTCATATAAATTAAGCGCTTCCACTTTGTCTTCTCTAATTTCTTCCTGTACTCACGTTTCGTTTTGCTCCCCACTTTAGCCTTGCCATTTTATTTCCTTTCATTTTCCTTCGTCTTTTCAGTTTATTGAGTGGGAGGTCTGCATCTTCATGGAGTGCTTCCAGAGGGACTTCTCAACACCTGTGCCTACAACTGTTGTTCCTGAGGAGTAATGGTGTGCAATCATTCCTTCCTCCCGTGACAATCTGAATGTCATGGCAATGTAAATCAATACTGTAATGATTGTAAAAGATTGGAATTATTATAATTATTTCCATTTATACTTTTTTCAAAAGATCGAAAAGATTCAAATTGATATAGGCCTTATAATATTTTTTTAAATAATACGGAATGACATGAAATTGATATGAAAGACCTTTCTCCGAGATAGTTCCCCGTCATGAATAATAAAGACCAATACCCTAAAGCATTTCGTAATTATTTTTTCCTCGTTCTATTTTCTACACTCGATTGGAATAAAACCGTCTGTTCTGCTCATTCAACGCAGCACAGCCTCAGAAAACAGATTTCTGAAACCATTCAAGCAAACATTTTTAAATCCCGGATTCATTAAATTTCGAACAAGCGATTTAATGTTCTTTACAATTTCTTATTTTCAAAACAACAACAACAACAAACGAATTAATGTTCTTCATCATTCTTTTTTTATACATATATAAAACAGACACATCACAGACGCATATAAAGATAACTTTCTAGACTTTTTTTTACTTACAATCACGCTTTGAGTTTTGCTTAAAACCAAAATACATGGAACACATTGCTCTTTTTACTGAGACAGAAACCATGGACGTCCCAGACGCCAGAAATTTTGCAAATAGAAAAGCACTCGATGAACCGCATTCATGTTGACGAATGTGAAAAAGCATGAATAAGAATGAATATCACAATACAAAAAGTTAATTTCAGCGGTTTCAAAGCCATCACCGTAAGATATTCAATACCTTTCTAGCACTCTATCTATACGACAGTTTCTTTGCAAAATCTGATAATATATACACATCTGGGATACACTAGGAGTAAGGTTTCCGTTATCATTACACACCCGCGTGTGTGTGTATATATGTATGTATATACATATATCTATATCTATATCTATCTATCTATCTATATATATATATATATATATATATATATATATATATATATATATATATATTTACATATGTATCATAAATATGTATATATATATATATATATATATATATATATATATATATATATATATATGTATATCTAACGTGTTGATACTATGGTGGAAAAACACAATGCACAAACTAGATTTATTAAGGAAAGTGAGACAACAGTTTCGGATAAGATGGAATCAGGACGATTCCGAAATGTTGTCTCACTTTCCTCAATAAATCTAGTTTGTGCAGTGTGGGTTTTCCTATATATATATATATATATATATATATATATATATATATATATATATATATATATATATATATATATATATATATATATATATATATATATATATATATATATATGTATATACACATATATGTATATGTATTTTATATTATTATCTATCTATCTATCTATATATATATATATATATATATATATATATATATATATATATATATATATATATACTATTGGGATAAAAGCGAAATCCTCTTGTGTTATTATTATTATTTTCTTATGATAAAAGAAAACTCATTTCCATGACATTCCATGACCCGACCCTCTGATAATCTATTTTCGTCCTTATGACGAAATCGTCAAATCTTCCGTGGCCGTTGTCTGCGGTCACCGAAAATTCTGCATCTTTTAGCTTCTAAGGAATGGCCAGAGTCTTTGCGAAAAGTATTTGTCATTCACCGACTATAATGTGACCCGGTTTCAGGTCGCGACCTCCCGAGCAAGGGCTTGGGCGACGCTGTCTCGAAGGACGTTCCTCTGGCAGACGGGGCCCTGGCCAGCGGACGCCCTTCCTGCCTCGGGCCGTGGGCGGGATGCCAAATCTGTCGGATGTTTCTCATTTAAATCGACTGAAATAAGCAAAGTCAAAATGACGATTTCACTTGTAGTATATTGTAGCTTGGGAAATGTTCAATTAATTCAATATATTTCCTTGAAACTTTTATGTTTATATATATATATATATATATATATATATATATATATATATATATATATATATATATATATACACACATTTATATGTAACATATGTGTGTATTTATATACGTATGCATATGTATGCGTACATTAACACACAAAACATAAACACACACACGCATATATATATATATATATATATATATATATATATATATATATATATATATTATATATATATATATATATATACGTATGTATGTATATATGTATTATATATACATTTATATATTCATATACATATAAATACATATGTATATATAATATATATATATATATATATATATATATATATATATTAATATATATATATATATATATATATATATATATGTATGTATGTATTGACATATGCATTGTTCACTACTTGCCTCCATTTCCTTCATTTTTTTCATTTCTATCTCTATCTTTCACTAAGTATATTTGCTTTTAACTTCCTCTCTCTTCTTTCCACTGTTTAGCATCAAACGCGCAAGTTGCACAGCAATTTGGATGCTTGTCTTCCGTCTTCTCCTGATGACGCAAGCAAACAAGCTGAGTCACGCGTCTCATATATAAGGGACGCTCTGTCAAGCTCATTCAGTCTCCTTCTGCTCACCTTCGCAGTAAGTAATAGAGGAGCTTTCACTGCATGGAAGCTCATCTCATTCATTCTTTTTTTATTGACTTTCATACAGATGTAACCAATTTCAAAATTATGTTTGGTAGATTAAGATATATATGATTACTGTATTTTTATCAAAACATTTAATCAGGAATATCAGATTAACAGTATGCTTTGTCTACATTCCAGAACATGATCAAAGCCTTGACCTTCTTGGCTGCAGTGGCCGCAGTTTCTGCTTCTCCTCAACAATTTTTAAAAGGTAAATAGCTAGCCTGCTTGTTTTCTCTAATAACGAAAGTACACATAAAAGCAGGAGAAATGAGTGGAGGACTACTGCCCAATGACACTATATACAAGCACTGTCCATTCCGTATCTAACAGTATCTTTTCTTCAGATGTAACATGTGAGGGAGCTGATAATGTGACCTCGTGTGAGGCTGATGTGAGTACTGTTTTATTTTGTTTAATTACCTCAGCCAAGGAGGTTGTGTCTTTGATTAGTTTGTTCGTTGGTTAGCAGGATAACTCAAAGATATAACAGAGGTGTGCCTTAGTCCAACTAAGATGCTATTAAATTTTGGTGGTGATCCGGATTATGGTTCGGATCCAGGAATTGTTTAAATGATTGCATCTTGCCCCTATTGCCTTGGCGGAGGTATGCGCTCTCTGAGTGCTTCTAGTTTCCCATTTTTATTTGAATTATACCGTGGGTTAGTGTTGTTTCTGTGCAAGAAGAAAAATTATGTAACATTGATTATTAGAATTTAGTTTAAGATAGGATGGTGCCTCGTTTAGCAGTAATTTCCTTCCTAAACGCACTTGTCTTCTTAAAGCTGCAAGTCTGCAAGAACCTCTTCGCAATTGAACATGATGAACAAACGAGGAGAGAAATATACAGGAAATGTCTCGATGTAAATGGCTTCAGCCATCTCGATGACGGTGAGAATACTTCACATTTTCCCCTTTAATTGTAATTATGATAAATAGTACCACAGTGAAATAAAGCCAAGATAGGTTGAGCATAATAAAGATAATCATCGAATATTCATGTTAATAACTGCAGTACTGTTGATAATGGCATTAGTAGTGGCGATATTTTTATACCAAAATGTTCTTGAAAACAAAAGGGATTATTAATGGGTCTTTATCTCTCCAGTGGACCCTGAGCTCCTCTTCAGCCCCACAGACGCACAGGCTCTGGCGCTCTTTGGTTCCGAGGAGAACCACCTGGCAGTGAAGCAGTGCGTCTTTGGTTC
>NW_020872535.1:522169-529669 GCF_003789085.1 Penaeus vannamei
AGGTGGGCTTCTTTGGCTTCCTTCGCTCGCTCTAGAAGCATGACCCAGTATCCCTCTCCAACTCCCAGGGTCTTCTTTGGCTTCCTTCGCTCGCCTGAAGCATGACCCAGTCTCCCTTCCAACTCCCAGGGGCTTCTTTGGCTTCCTTCGCTCGCCTGAAGCATGACCCAGTCTCCCTTTCCAACTCCCAGGGGCTTCTTTGGCTTCCTTCGCTCGCCTGAAGCATGACCCAGTCTCCTCTCCAACTCCCAGGGCTTCTTTGGCTTCCTTCGCTCGCCTGAAGCATGACCCCAGTCTCCCTCTCCAACTCCCAGGGGCTTCTTGGCTTCCTTCGCTCGCCTGAAGCATGACCCAGTCTCCCTTTCCAACTCCCAGGGGCTTCTTTGGCTTCCTTCGCTCGCCTGAAGCATGACCCAGTCTCCCTTTCCAACTCCCAGAGGCTTCTTTGGCTTCCTTCGCTCGCCTGAAGCATGACCCAGTCTCCTTTCCAACTCCCAGGGGCTTCTTTGGCTTCCTTCGCTCGCCTGAAGCATGACCCAGTTTCCCTTTCCAACTCCCAGAGGCTTCTTTGGCTTCCTTCGCTCGCCTGAAGCCTCGCCGAATCCCCTTGGCGAACCTCGACGGGCGAACGCTGTGTCAATAGAAGGCGTACGAAGGGAAATTATTTAACGAGATTACGAAACACAGGTAGGTTGTATGAGGTGGAAATAATGCGTGATTACAAAAGATTACGTAACCCATATATGAGGTGGAAATGGTTTCATGGTAATAATGAGAGGCTGAAGGTACGAGGGAAATTATTTAATGAGGTTACAAAATACATGTAGCTTGTATGAGAAGAAAATTAGTTGATGAGGTTACAAAAACTGCAAGAAGTGTGTAATGGTGGAGTGATTACAGCTGTTGGGGTCATTTAATACTAATAGTGAGAATTAAAGATATGACGAGCTGAAGATATAAGACATATCAAAGAAGTGAATTTGGAAATGACTGCAGCCGCAACGGTCAGAAAATGAGGATTGAAAAGGATGAGAGACTAAATCTATTGGTTATCTTATCAGGACGGAAGATCGAGAGCACTTTTTTCTTTTTTATTAATCTTATATCATTCTTTTTCCCTCTTCGCCAATTGCTTCTCTCTTTTCCTTTTTTTTCTCTTCCATTTCCTATTGTACACTTTTTTTTCTTTTTTTTCCTGTAATATTTGCTGGCTTACTATCGATCCTACTCTTATAATTCGTCATCATCTCTCTTGCCTGATCATATAAACCAATTTATCTCCCTATATTTACATCTTTACATAAAGCCACACCACATCAACAAAGCTCAACGATTACAGAGCGAAAACTAAACCAACGACAGGCACAGAAATCCCAAACCAATGAATCAACAACACACCAGCGTAAATAACGCAGTTAATCTCGCCATAAACAACCAGACACCAACTACTACCACAACATCGACATTCAGCATACAACAATCTCCCGTAGAATCCAACCCTAACATGAACCAATAATTAACCGGAAAATCAATAATCGTAATCTAAGGCAACGAAACAAACGAAACACAGGAGCGAACCAAGAACGAGACACATCACGAGGAGAAAGAAGCGAACAAACAGAGACAGCATCCAAGGACAAAATCAGACCGGAGAATTATTGCAGTGGCGCGAGAGGGCATAGAAGGGATACTGAAAGAGGTAGAAAGAATAGCAAGAAAAGGAGATATGTACGAGGAGATGTAAGAAGGCACGTGGGGAATAACAGAATACCTGGGAAAGGAACGATGCAGAGGGAGACAAATACGAGTGCTTTGAATCTGAGGGAAAAAACTCAGCAATACAAATTTAAGTATAAGAATAATGCAGGAAGATGCAGAACAATAGTTACAGTATTATCACACTATGTAACTATATAAACACTATAAGTACACCATATTACACTTTTAATATCACACATATATATGCTGTAAAATTACACCATATTACACTCTTTATAACACTATGGAAGCCATGTAGTTAGAATAATGGAATGTTGAGAATATATAGTGTGTTATGTATAAAAATGGAGCTGTGTACATATAGCATGAATTAACTATTGGGTTTGTATGATAGCTTCAAGAATTCGCTAGAGAAAGCTTGTATTATCATCGTTACTGAAAACCAAATTCTCTCTCTCTCTCTCTCTCTCTCTCTCTCTCTCTCTCTCTCTCTCTCTCTCTCTCTCTATCTCTCGAATTCATAATTCTCTTTTGTCTGTCTCTCGTCTCTTCTCTATCTTCTCTCTCTATCTCTCTCTCTTATCTCTTCTACTCTCCTCTTTCTCTCTCTCTTTCTCTCTCTCTTCTCTCTCTCTTGTCTCTCTCTCTCTCTCTCTCTCCTCTCTCTCTCTCTCCTCTCTTTCATCTCTCCTTCTCTCTCTCTCTCTCATCTCTCTCTCTCTCCGGTAATTCTTTTTGTTTCTAATTTGTAGGTTCAAAAAGAGGACGGAGTTAATTTTATTTTACATTCTTGCTATAATACAGCTTGTCGGATTTATTGATTTTTTTTTTGTTTTTATTTATCTCTGCTCTTATCTTCCTTTATTATTATTTCTTATCGTAGCGTTATTCTATTGTTTTTGTAATATAGCAATTTCTTCCTTTTACCAATTTTTCGCATTGTTGTTTGTAATGTGATTGTTTCTCCATTAACAAGCTGAAGCCAAAAAAAAATACTATACTTGCTGGCCATTTTCACTTGTCGGAAAAATGATGATATTCTCGTTATTTTTAGGTGTTTGTTGAATAACAGTATTATAGATTCTGTGTGGTGTTGTGTGGTTTGTATATACACAAACACACAACACACACACACACACATCCACAACACACCACCACACACACATCAACACACACACATCACACCACACACACACACACAACACACACCACACACACAGATTTTAATATTTAATTTAAATTTATAATTATATATATATAGTTAATATTAATATATATATAGAGAGGAGTGAGAGACTGAGAGAGAGAAAGATCTATATGAGAAGAAGTGAGTAGAGTAGAGAGAGATGAGATTGAGAGAGATGAGATAGTAGATAGATTAGATAGATGTATATATTATACATATACCAAAGTCTGAATTCCTTTTAAACAAGGCGAGGTAACGTTTAAGCACATCCTGTCTTGGCCTTAAACGAGTTCGCCTGATTGCTATTCACTTAACGTAAAATCAGGTCCAAGAATTCATATCATAGGCTTACTGTAAATCCCGTTTCGTCTAATGCCAGCGAGGCGGTCCGGTTTGCAGCGAAGCGAAATGACTAGGAATTTACAGAAATAAAGGCAGGCATTGGTAAAGTGTTTCAGCGCTGTAAAGAGCTTTTGTTCCAGGTGATATAGACAACCGCACAACATGACCGTGATATTATAATAATATATTATATTATATATATATATTATATATATATATATATATATAATATAATCATAGTGTGTGTGTGTGTGTGTGTATGTGTTATGAATATATTAAATATATATATATATAATATATATATTAATAATATTATATAGAGAGAGTGAGGAGAAAGAGAGAGAGAGAGAGAGAGAGAGTCATAAGATATATATGAGGTACAGAGAGAGAGAGAGAGAAATAAACAAGACGAAAGGATCCAAACAATAATAACCAGGTAAATTAGCAGTAATTGCCATAACAAACCGAATTACCTAAATCGCATCATAACTCCGTGATTCACCATAATGACATTAATTTAACAGGGGAAATAATCGTATTCACTGAAGGAAGAAAAGAAAAGGAGAGACAGAGAGGGACATCAAGGGAGAAAGAAGGGAAAAGGAAGCATCAAGGAAAATGACCGGAGAATGCAGTAGGGGCGAGAGGGCAAAAGAGGGACTGAAAGAGGAGGAAGAACTAGCAAGAAAAGGAGATATGACGAAGGAGATGAAGAAGGCACGTGGGAATAAAAGAATACCTGGGAAAGGAACGATGCAGAGGGAGACAAATAAGAGGTGCTTGAATCTGAGGGAAAAATACTAACACAAAGTATAAGTATAAGAAATAATGTAGGAAGATGTAAAACAATAAAGTTACAGTATGATCACACTATATATACATTGTAAATACACCATATTACACTCTTTATAACACCATGAAGCCATGGAGTAGAATAATGGAATGTGAGAATAATATAGGTGGTTGTATAAAAATGGAGTTACATATAGCATGAATTAACTATGGGTTTGTGATAGCTTCAAGAATTCGCTAGAGAAAGCTTGTATATCATCGTTACTGAAACCAAATTCTCTCTCTCACTCTCTCTCTCTCTCTCTCCTCATCTCTCCTTCACTTCTCTCTCTCTCTCTCTCTCTCTCTCTCTCTCTCTCTCTCTCTCTCTCTCTCTCTCGCTCTCTCGCTCGGAATTCCTTTGTTCTAAATTTGAGTTCAAAGAAGAGACGGAGAGAATTTACTTCATGCGATATGCATTGTGGATTTATTTGATTTTTTTCTCTATCTCTGTCTATTTCCTTTATTATATTCTTATTCGTAGTGTTATCTCTATTGCTTGTGATATAGTCATTTCTTCCTTTACCATTTTTCCCAATTGTTGTTGTAAGGTCTGTTTCGCATTACAAGATGAAGCCAAAAAAAATACATCTCTGGCCATTTCACTTTGGCTGAAAAATGTATGATATTGCTCGTTTTTTATAGGTGTTTGTTGAAACAGTAGTAGTCTGTGTGTGTGTGTGTGTGTGTTTGTATATACACAAGCAACACACACACACACACACACACACACACACACACACACACACACACACACACACACCACACACAGAGATATAGATATAGATATAGATATAGATATTATAGATAGAGATAGATAGATATAGATACTGTATATATATATATATACAAAGTCTGAATTTTTTTTTAACAATGGCGAGGTACGTTTAAGCCACATCCTGTCTTGGCTTAAACGCAGTTCGCCTGATTGCTATTCACTTAACGTAAAATCAGGTCCAAAGATTCATATCAGGCTTACTGTAAATCCCGTTTCGCTAATGCCAGCGAGGCGGTCCGGGTTTGCAGCGAAGCGAAATGACTAGGAATTTTACAGAAATAAAGGCAGGCATTGGTAAGTGTTTTCAGCGCTGTAAAGAGCTTTTGTCCAGGTGATATAGACAACCGCACAACATGACCGTATATATATATATATATATATATATATATATATATATATATATATATATATATATATATATATATATATATATATATATATATATAGATATTAATATGATATATATATATATATATATTATATATATATATATATAGATATATATATATATATAGATTATATATATATATATATATATATATAATATTATATATATATATATTATATATAAAATATATATATATATAATATATATATATATATATTATATATAGGAACGAGTAATATATATATATATACTATATAATATATATTATATATATTATATATATATATATAGAGAGAGAGAGAGATAGAGAGAGGAGAGAGAGAGAGAGAGAGAGAGAGAGAGAGAAAGAGAGAGAGAGAGAGAGACAGACAGACAGACAGACAGACAGACATATGTATGTATATATATGTATTGTGTGTGTGTGCATATATATACGTATATACATTTTTTTCTTTTCCTTTTTTTACTGCCCCACCTTCTGAATATCAGCAAACTTTTTTTTCGACTTCATATTACTTTAATATCGTGTCGCCTTTGTCCCAGTCCCATTATTTTCCTTCATGAGACCTGTTCACGTTTGTGCATTGTTCTTTGCCATTGATTTGAGCTGCTATAAAGTTGGGTAGTCGAATTCACACAAGAACTGTTCCGCACACTTTAGAATTTGCACAACACTCTGATTCCACTCCGACGGATATCCAGACACACTCGAATAAATAGGGAGAAAGGGAAGAGAAAATGTAAGAACTGATCGCTGTGGAAATTTCAAGTTAGATGGATTCGTTCTTTCGGGAGATATCTGTGCTATGTCTTATCACCTGTTTATTTAAGTAATTATATATATCTAGTTATGCAAAAGTTGACGTGTCGAAAATCAAATATCTAAGCGCAGTTCCTCTCTCTCTCTCTCTCTCTCTCTCTCTCTCTCTCTCTCTCTCTCCTCTCCTCCTCTCTCTCTTCTCTCTCTCTCTCTCTCTTCTCTCTCTCTCTTCTCTCTCTCTCTCTCTCTTCCTCATCTCTCTCTCTCTCTCTCTCTTCTCTCTCTCTCTCCTCTTCTCTCTCTCTCTCTCTCTCTTCTCTTCTCTCTCTCTCTCTCTCTCTCTCTCTTCTCTCTCTCTCTCTCTCTCTCCCTCTTCTCTCTCTCTCTCTCTCTCTCTCTCTCTCTCTCTCTCTCTCTCTCTCTCTCTCTCTCTCTCTCTCCTCTCTCTCTCTCTCTCTCTCCTCTCTCTCTTCTCTCTCTCTCTCTCTCTCTCTCTCTCTTGTTAACAGGATTCAACAGAAATACTTCAGAAAAATAATATATACTTTTTAAATTTTCGTGTCTTGTTTGACAATTCCGATTTACTTTTAATTATTTTTTATATACACCTAACCAAAATTAATTATCTTTTACCCGAATTTATACCGACAAACACACGGTAAAAGTTTATACCGTTGTGACTTGAACAGATTTTCGCAGCGAAAAGTTTCACAAAGAGTTGAGTATATATTTCACTTGTTTTGCCTGGGCTCAACTCTGCCTCGCTTGCCATTTCCCCCCGTAATACTTACACTTCTTGTTCCATTCTTCTCTTGCATTTTATACGTCATTTTACAAATTAAAGGGAGAATAAAGCTGTGATACCAGCCATGACGTCAGTGTGACATAAGGAAAGTTTCATCAATCAACGAGCAGGAAAAAGATGTGGATTACATAGCACGATTATAACAAATTTGTGAACTGAATGGCATGGGCAGAACAGATCTGTGAATCACATTGTAAGAGTACAACAAATCTGAGTTACATCGAATACACTCTTAAATGTACATGAGCATTTTACGTGTACACGCCACCTGTACACAAACACAACTCAAATTAGTCCTCCGTTTTTTAGGGCATTAAAAAGAGAGAGAGAAAGAGGGGGGGGGGAGGAGAACGCTAAAAGTTACGTAAAGAGAAACGAAACGAGAAGGGGAAGGAGAGGGGAAAAGTTGGGAGTAGGAAGGAAAAGGGAAAATGGACTTGAAAAGAAAGGACGGATGCAGACTCTGCTGATGCAGAACAGGGGGAAAGAGAGAAGACAGGAGAATGAAAAGAGTAACTCACAGTGTTTAACAATCACAGGGGAGACACTAGGTCAGTTTGCTTTCAGAGTTGATTGGCTTGCAAACGCACAAACACGCGCGCGTTGATGCACATCCACACACATATGCGCATATACACACTCGAACAAACACACGCGCACATACACACAGACACGCATATGCGCACATAAA
>NW_020872535.1:532169-539669 GCF_003789085.1 Penaeus vannamei
TTGACACAACGCACACACACACGCGCCGCGCGCACCACACAACACACAACACACACACACAACACACACACACACACACACACACACACACACACACACACACACACACACACACACACACATACACACACACGATATATATATATATATATATATATATATTATATATATATATATATATATATATATATATATATATATTATATAATATGAGGTGTGTCGGAAAAGTTCCAGGACTGATATCACAAAAGAATTTATATTTCAAAACCCAAGGCTTCAAACTAATCTGGAATGCCAACCTTACCTGGCGCTGTGTCAATGAAAACGCGACCAGGCTGCCTATTCCATCGAATTACTTTTTTATTGCTCAACATAATAATAACATATCATAAGTTTTGGAAAATCCTATTTAAATCATGTGATGAACAGAATGATCTTCGTTTATGACGCAATAAAAGTTACAAAAGCTTCTGATTTGTCATCATAATCTCTGTGTTTCATTAATGGTCTATAGTTTACCTGATGACCTGATAGTTCTTCAATTTTGGCTTTCACTTTGTTTATAAATATAGTAATTAACTGATTATATAATCGTCTTTTTTATATTCCCACATTTATGCAACAAAACAAATACCTGAAACAGTAAGCCAGTGTCTGGTCTTCCTCTGATCAGCTGACAGCAGAGAATAATTATAATCTCAAACTCCGTTGAGTTCATCTGGTATGGTGTCCAAATCTGGTTATTTTCCATCCTTGAGCTGGTTTCAGGCAGACTCTAGGACCCTAATGAGGGGCATTGAGTCTAGATTCATGGAGCTGGTTATTTTACTTTGTATTGGTATGTCCAATTTCTGGTTTATTTATACCAATCTTGAGCTTGTTTCAGGCAGAACTCTAGGACCACTAAATGGGGGCATTGATTCAGATTCATAATGAAGGATTGATAGGGATTGTGGTGTTGTAAGAGTCATGAATGCTCAAATAAATTCATTGTCCATTCTTAACAATATATAAATATTCAACTCCATTTATACTTCTGATCATTTCACTGCATTTAACCTGTGAGGACGGAACTGCTTTTAGTAGGATTTATAACTTATTCTTTGGTGAACAGAGAGCAGGAAAGATCTACTGAAATACTTCCTTTAAATGTGAATAGAGACTGACAAGAAATGGTAAATAAAGATTTAATAATACTTTACTCATAAGATCTAACAGACAAAACGACTAAACATAAACAATAATTAGCGCAAAACACAGAATCAAAAAAAACATCATGCAGATATAAAACAATAAACATATGTTGAAATCTGCAAAATAAGGTGCAGGGTCTTTTGATTATCTTCTTAATTAACATCACAGGAAAAAAATAAACATTTGTTTCTTAACCTTGGTCGAACAAGAATTTCAATGAGAACAGTTCAGTTCTGAATTTGTTCCGGGAAAATGAGTTAAAAATGTATCTGTTGCTACAAGAGAAAAAAATGTTAGCAGGCATAAAGTAGTAGTATCGGGTATCTAGAAAAGCCACATTAGGTGCACTAGCAGAATCAGGTGTGGGGTAAAATTTTGTCCTAAGTAAATGAAAAACCAAACTATCTGATCATTGCTGGCATACGACAAGGGTGCTGCTTACCACCGACTCTCTTTATTAAACCAACGAGAAGATACGACTCAAGTGGTAGGTATAATAATGGGAAATACTTTGCAGTGATTCTCAAACTGGTTGTAATTAAGGCGTTCCTGGGGGAGGGTACTTTGTAAAAGCAATATTTTTTTTTTAATGAGTTGGTAAATGACAAAAAATACCTAATGTAAGCATTAATAATGATAAATATAAAATAAACCCTTTACTGTTATTCGGCTGTAGTTTGGATGGAAACCAAGATTAGGAATCAGCTGAAAGACGCAGATGATGATTCTCGATGTGCGCTGTCCTCTCCAGACCTTCGTTATTTCATTAAAGGACATACAGTACCATGTTCCCCACCAATAGAGCAAGTGTAAGTTTATTTTCTATTCATTATACCAGAAATAATGCTTTGCTATCCATTTGTGATAAAGGAAAAATGCTTTGTTTTTTTGTTCTTGTCGAAAGGATAACGTCTAAATTCTTTAATTTTCGAGTAGAATTAATGCCATACGTGCAAAATTCATGAAAATTAAGCTTTGCAATATTCTATTTTTCCTTTAATGGCTAATGAAACTCCGAAGAAATATAAAATATATGGACAAATAGCAAAGATAGAGACGTGTACTGTGACCAACAAAAGAGTACTGGCCACACGCATGCAGCAAAAATGAACTGAAGAAAAAATAGGCAGCGTAAGACTGGCAAACGATCGTGGACACCCGCATCGGGGAAATAAAATCTAGGACGATGTATATACACATTCATACATATATATGCATATATGTGTGCATGTATGTGTTTTTGCATGTATGCATGCGAACATACATACATACATACATAGCTAGCGCGCGCGCACGCGCGTGTGTATGAGTATATAATATATATATATATATATATATATATATATATATATATATATATATATATATATATATATATATATTATATATAATTATATATATTATTATATATTCATTTCTATCTATATATGTCAATGTGTGTTTCTAATATTTGTATATGTGTATGCATTATATATATATATATATATATATATATATATATATATATATATATATATATATATATATTATAATATATGTATATATGTGTCTGTGTGTGTGTATTTATATATATATATATATATATATATATATATATAATTATATATATATATGTTGTGTGTGTGTGTGTGTGTGTGTGTGTGTGTGTGTGTGGTGTGTGTGTGTGTGTGTGTGTGTGTGCGTGCGTGCGTGCGTGTGTGTGTGTGTGTGTATGTATGTATGTATATACTGCATATATGTGTGTATCTTTTTTTTCATATCTAAGCATATTAGCATTAAGAGATTCCAATTACTGTGTCCTTCTTTTCTGTTATTATTTCTGTTCATTTATTTCATATAAGTGTTGCAGGAACTTTAGAGAAAATAATTCGATTTCTTGTATTTATTTACATAACAACAGCGCATATACACTTATCAATGAGCACTTATCTTTGTATACAACTATTTCATTAGTAACAGAGCTAGAAAATAACAAAAAACTAGGAACATTTAAAATATACACTTTCCCAAAAGGATATGTCAGCAATTTGTACTTGTCCATCTTGAAACAATATCATCTCAGTGCACAAGAGTCTACTGTCAGCTTGCATTTGCTCCTGTGTTGATATCTTTAGAGCTTCAACTTAAAGTTGACCAGGTTTAGCAAGAAGTACAGCAACGCTCTTTACATCAGGAATGGGGTTGCGAACACCAGCTCTGTTAGTGGATGTTCTTTGAGAACTGACTCTATTGCCTGTCACAAATGAACCTCCAGATGTTTTTGATGAACTAGAAGACACTTTGGTGGCTAGTCTGCCGCTATTTACTAAGCTTGATCTTACAGCGCTAGATCCTGTGGATGACCTAATACCTGCAGATCCAGCAGCAGACGAGAATCTAGAAGAGGAACCTGTGTTTTGGGAAAAACCACTCCTGCTTCCTGAGTTACCTGTGACTGAAGCTGATGAGATTTGGTAAGCTGCCTGGCCACGAGTAACACCTGCAGGAAGGCCCTGACCTGCCAAAATTACTGATACACTATCTCCAGCATTTCCTCCAACAGTCTTGGTCGATGTGCTTGTAAATGTGGTGGATCCGGTAGATGAGCCAGAGGTGAATCTTGAACCAGATGATCCAGCAGAGGATGTCAGTCCAGCTGATGATCCGGTAGATGTAAATTTAGACCCTGTGGTGCCAGTGGACCCAGAAAGAAAGCTAGATTTAACAGCATTTCCAGAAGAGACTCCAGAAGCAGTATTTACTCCAGCAACCTGGAAAGCTGCCTGACCACGTGTAACTCCAGATGGGATACCCTGTCCAGCCAGAATCACTGCCACGCTCTCACCAGCATTTCCACTGATGGTCTTGGTTGATGTGCCAGAAACAGAGGATGTTCTGGATCCAGTAGATGAGACAGAGGTGAATCGGGAACCAGAGGATCCAGCTGAGGAGCCAGAAGTAAATCCAGAAGATCCAGCGGTGGAACCTGAAGATGATGTTGAACCAATTGATGATCCAATAGAAGCTGATGTAAATTTAGATCCAGTGGTGCTGGTTGATCCTGAAGAGAAACTAGATTCAGCAGAGGAGTCAGATGTAGTTGCTCCTGAAGTGAACCTTGAACCAGCATTACCAGAGGAGATTCCTGAAGCAGTATTAGCAGCAAGTGATGATGTCTGGAAAGCTGCTTGACCACGGGTAACTCCTGCAGGAAGGCCCTGACCAGCCAGAATCACTGCCACACTCTCACCGACCTTTCCTGCATGAATCTTGGTTGATGTGCCAGATGTAAATGTAGTGGATCCAGTTGTTGAGCCAGAAGTAAATCTGGAACCTGAGGATCCAGCTGATGTGCCAGATGTGAACCTAGAACCAGATGATCCAGAGGATGAACCAGAGGAACCCACCAGACTAGAACCAGATAGACCAGCAGAGGAACCAGTTGATGTTACTCCACTAGTGGATCCAGCATTGAAACTGGAACCAGATGTAAAGGTTGAGCCAGAACTGATTCCAGAGGTGCTGGTAGCAGGGACAGAAACCTGGATCTGACCACGAGTGACTCCTGTTGGCACAGTGTTTCCAGCCAAAATTACTGCAACACTTTCGCCATTATTTCCTGCAAAGGTGGAAGCAGAAGATCCGGAGGAGAATCCAGTTGTGGCACCAGATGTGGATCCAGAAGTGAAAGTGGAAGATGATCCTGAGGAAGTACCAGCAGAGGATGTGAACTGAGATCCTGTAGTTTCGGCAGAGCCAGCGGAGAAGCTAGTTTCGGCAGAGGAATCAGAAGAAAAGGTTGATCCAGAGGTGAAGCTAGCTCCCCTGTTTCCTGAAGCTCCAGAGGCAGCATTAGCACCAACTGCTGCAACCTGGAAGGCTGCCTGGCCACGAGTGACTCCAGCTGGGATACCCTGTCCTGCTAGGATAACTGCAACACTGTCACCAACCTTTCCGGCGTGAATCTTGGTCGATGTACCAGAGGTAAATGAAGATGTAGTGGACCCAGTAGATGCACCTGAGGTAAATCTGGAACCAGATGAGCCAGCAGACAAGCCAGCGGTGAAGGCAGAACCAGATGAGCCAGAAGTCAAGCCAGAGCCAGCTGATCCAGAGGATGAACCAGAGGTAAACCTAGAACCAGATGATCCAGAGGATGAACCAGAGGTAAACCTAGAACCAGATAGACCAGCAGAGGAACCAGTTGATGTTACTCCACTAGTGGATCCAGCATTGAAACTGGAACCAGATGTAAAGGTTGAGCCAGAACTGATTCCAGAGGTGCTGGTAGCAGGGACAGAAACCTGGATCTGACCACGAGTGACTCCTGTTGGCACAGTGTTTCCAGCCAAAATTACTGCAACACTTTCGCCATCATTTCCTGCAAAGGTGGAAGCAGAGGATCCAGAGGAGAATCCAGTTGTGGCACCAGATGTGGATCCAGAAGTGAAAGTGGAAGATGATCCTGAGGAAGTACCAGCAGAGGATGTGAACTGAGATCCTGTGGTTTCGGCAGAGCCAGCGGAGAAGCTAGTTTCGGCAGAGCCAGCGGAGAAGCTAGTTTCGGCAGAGGAATCAGAAGAAAAGGTTGATCCAGAGGTGAAGCTAGCTCCCCTGTTTCCTGAAGCTCCAGAGGCAGCATTAATACCAACTGCTGCAACCTGGAAGGCTGCCTGGCCACGAGTGACTCCAGCTGGGATACCCTGTCCTGCTAGGATAACTGATACACTGTCACCAACCTTTCCTGCTTGGATCTTGGTTGATGAGCCAGAAGTGAACCTTGAACCAGATGATCCAGCTGAAGAGCTAGAAGTAAACCTTGAACCAGAAGATCCAGCTGAAGAGCTAGAAGTAATCCTTGAACCAGAAGATCCAGCTGAAGAGCCAGATGTGAACCTTGATCCAGTAGATGAACCAGAAGTAAATCTAGAGCCAGAGGTTCCCGCTGACACACCAGAAGTCAATCTTGAGCCAGAGGATCCAGAAGAACCAGAAGTAAATGTAGATGCTGCGTTTCCAGAGGCCGTATTGGCAGCTAAAGATGCAGTCTGGAAAGCTGCCTGACCACGAGTAACTCCAGCTGGAAGACCCTGACCTGCCAAGATAACTGCTACATTCTCCCCAGCATTTCCTGCAGAGGTAGCGGTGGCAGAACCAGAAGAGAATCTGCTTGAAGAGCCAGAACCAGACGAGAATCCTGCACCAGATGAGATTCCTGCTGCATTTCCGGTGGATCCGGCAAAGAAGGAAGAGCTAGTGGACTGTTTATTTGATACAACATTTTCAACACTAGACACTTCGTTAGAAAAGTCAGAAGCATCAAAAGAGCTTGGGGCTTGAGCTGCTGTGTTGCTTACAAAGCCGGATGATACCTGCCCAAATTTAACACCAGACGAGCCAGATCTTACGGCTCCTGCTCCAAAGGCCTGTGAGCCACCACTCGATTGGGAAGAGAAGGATGAGGTAGACGTACGGCGAATCACTGGCCGGAAACCTTTCTCGTCAGCAACATATTCAACAGTGTGCGTCTCCCCGTTAGGAGCGGTAAATCTGTTGGAGATAAGGCATTGCTTAGATAAAACGAACGAGACAGACGCACAGTTAGATAGAAATAGATGCTGAATTTCAAGTTTATTGAACGAAAAATATACTAATAATACTTACGAATATGATCCTGTAACTGCAGCTGGGCTTTGAGAACCACTTGCTCCGAATTCGGTGTGGACGATGGATCCCGTGCGAGTGTTTACACGTACTGCCCCCTCATGAGAGTGGTGGAGGTTCCCAAGTTTGGCCGATACCGTCAGCCCCACAAGGGCAGTCAAAATCACCTGTAAGTCAAAATAACATACATATAGTTACAGTTATGCACACGCACACACACACACACACACAGACATATATATATATATGTGTGTGTGTGTGTGGCGTTGCTTTGTATTGATATTCGTGTACATTTATGCTTACAAGTATACAAATGCGCGTATGGGTGTATGTGTATGCATTTTATGTGACGATCAGTTGATAAAGCAATATGATATAACAACTCAATGAATTATCATAAATATGTAATATTTAATCATTATACTACAACATTATCATTGCAATTACCGAAAACTTAATAGATCATCAATGCAGATGATAAACAGAAAATAATAGGAGCATCATCAACGCCAGTAATGATAAAACACCTGCTATCTTCTTTCAGTACTACTGCAATAGGATGATAATGGCATTTGCAATAACTGTAATAGTAATGGCAATCTCAATATAATGCCATCTTTGTCGTTAACATTCTTGATTTCAATATAATCACTAAGTTATCAT
>NW_020872535.1:576845-614345 GCF_003789085.1 Penaeus vannamei
TAGTTTTATTGTCTCCGGTGGGAATAGATACTGGTGTTCACTTTTATTTCCAATATCATTGTGTCCTGTTCTGCAAAATGAATGTGTGTTTGGGAGTGTTTCTCTATTAAATCCTTCTCTTTCTCTGTATCTCTTTTTCTTTCCACTTCACCCCCCCTCTCTCTTTCATTCCCTCTCTGTCTCTCTTTCACTCCACATATTTATTGATGTTATAAAACATTTTAAATCTATTCGGGGCTTTAATTCTTACTTTGTTACAATTGTAGGGAGTCACAACCTTCATTTGATACGTGTTGTTACTACTTATTTAATTACATTTTCTAGATGCTTATCTTCCATTGTTTTATGTCGCCATGTAGGTATTAAAATAATTTTAAAGTCAAGGTCAAAAACAGCCAACATCAACAGATAAAAGTATGAGAGAAGAGATTGATCAATAGTTTTTTATTTTATGCATTTTCTATATTATTTGTGATTTGATTATTATCATTCAATGGTAACAACAGATATAAAGTTTAAACATTGTACTAATGAACATCGTTGTTACTTTAGTCTGATTATCAGAATCATTATCATGATCAACTTTGTGATTTCTTTGTCAGTATCAGTATCATTATCACTGCTATATTTTATTTACATTATTAGTTGTACTATTAGTGGCGTGTGTTTATCGCCATAACAGTCATTGTCATTGCAAAAACACATGGGGGGGGGGGTAACCTACTCCGAGAAAGCCTGTTTCCAGTATCATTATATAAAATTACAGGGACAGACCAACAAAGGAAAATAGATGAATAAACAAGTAAACAAATAAACTTACAAGATATATATAAACAACCTCCCGAAAAACTTCTGTTATTTTGAATTATATCTTTTACACAATTTATATCCAAGTCTCTGTGGTGTAACGGTTAACGCAGCCGCCTCTGAAGCGGGAATACCGGGTTCGATTCCCGGCGGAGACAATCACAAATGCACTTTTATTTAGTTATTTACTAATCATAGCTATAATCAACATTATCCTTTTCTTATCGGTAGCAAAATCATCATTATTATTGTGAATTAAATAATTCTTATCACTGGTGAGTAGGACACGAGATGTAGGTTTAAAAATAACGGCAGTTTCTTGATATCTACACGAGTTGAATTCTCAATGACTTGTTTACAGTAATTATGAAATGTCACGTGTACAAGTACGTGCGTTTCTTTCTTAAATAATTTCAAACTTGCTGATAAATATAATTGTATATATACATGGACTTCATGAATATATTGTTTGTAACACTCTTAAGTATATAGGCCTACTTAGTGTTAAAGATCCCTATGTATTTGATTGACAAGCGGCAATCGTTTGTTTTTCAATCATTTGTGTCTAATTCCCTTGCAGTAGCTGTAATGATTTTTGTTTTGTGCGTTTGTTTTAAGGACGAAAAGGAAGTAAACTAGATTTTAGGATTTCTTTTGTTGAGAAACATTTTGATTATCAATAATGTGTTGATGAGTCTACCTCTATATAACTGTCCATCTTTCTCTCACCATATATATAAATACATGTATATCTCATTTTTCTCGTTTCCTTTATCTGTACCTGTATCTCTCTCTGCCTCCGTCTCCTCTCTGTCTCTACTCTCTCTTTTTCTCCATCTCTCTCTCTCTCTCTCAGTATGTACTACTCCCTCTTTGTTTACAATAAATATGATATAGTGTTGAAGAAGAAACTTATATGGACTAGATTTTATTGTCTCCGGTGGGAATAGATACTGTGTTCACTTTTATTTCCAATATCATTGTGTCCTGTTCTGCAAAATGAATGTGTGTTTGGGAGTGTTTCTCTATTAAATCCTTCTCTTTCTCTGTATTTTTTTCTTTCCACTTCCCCCCCCCCCCTCTCTCTCTCATTCCCTCTCTGTCTCTCTTTCACTCCACATTTTATTGATGTTATAAACATAGTTAAAATCTATTCGTGGGCCTTAATTCTTACTTTGTTACAATTGTAGGGAGTCAACCTTCATTTGATATGTTTGTTCCTACTTATTTAATTACATTTTCTAGATGCTTATCTTCCATTGTTTTATGTCGCCATGTAGGTGTTAAAATAATTTTAAAGTCAAGGTCAAAAACAGCCAACATCAACAGATAAAAGTATGAGAGAGAGATTGATTCAATAATATTGTTATCAATTATGTATTTTCTATATTATTTCTGATTTGATTATTATTATTGCAATGGTAACAACAGATATAAAGTTTAAAAGCATTGTATAATCAACATCGCTGTTACTTTAGTCTGATTATCAGAATCATTATCATGATCAACTTTGTGATTTCTTTGTCAGTATCAGTATCATTATCACTGCTATATTATATTTTCATCATTAGTTGTACTATTAGTGGCGTTTGTTTATCGCCATAACAGTCATTGTCATTGCAAAAACACATGGGGGGGGGGGAACCTACTCCGAGAAAGCCTGTTTCCAGTATCATTATATAAAATTACGGGAACAGACCAACAAAGGAAAATAGATGAATAAACAAGTAAACAAATAAACTTACAAGATATATATAAACAACCTCCCAAAAAACTTCTTCTACACTATGCATTTCCAAGTCTCTGTGGTGTAACGGTTAACGCAGCCGCCTCTGAAGCGGGAATACCGGGTTCGACTCCCGGCGAAGACAATCACAAATGCACTTATATTTAGTCATTTATTAATCATAGCTATAATCAACATTATCCTTTTCTTATCGGTAGCAAAATCATCATTATTATTGTTAATTAAATGATTATTATCACTGGTGAGTAGGACACGAGATGTAGGCTTAAAAATAACGGCAATTTCTTGATTTCTACACGAGTTGAATTCTCAATGACTTGTTTACAGTAATTACGAAATGTCACGTGTACAAGTATGTGCGTTTCTTTCGTAAATCATTTCAAACTTGCTGATGAATATAATTGTATATATACATGGACTTCATGAATATATTGGTTGTAACACTCTTAAGTATATAGGCCTACTTAGTGTTAAAGATCCCTATGTATTTGATTGACAAGCGGCAATCATTTGTTTTTCAATCATTTGTGTCTAATTCCCTTGCAGTAGCTGTATTGATTTTTGTTTGTGCGCTTGTTTTAAGGACGAAAAGGACGTAAACTATATTATAGGATTTCTTTTGTTGAGAAACATTTTGATTATCAATAATGTGTTGATGCGTCTACCTCTATATAACTGTCCATCTTTCTCTCACCATATATATAAATACATGTATATCTCATTTTCTCGTTTCCTTTATCTGTCCCTGTATCTCTCTCTGCCTCCGTCTCCTCTCTCTCTCTACTCTCTTTTTTCTCCATATCTCTCTCTCTCTCAGTATGTGCTTCTCCCTCTTTGTTTACAATATGATATAGATATAGAGTTGATGATAATGATAATGATATAGAGTTGATGAAGAAACTTATATGGACTAGATTTTATTGTCTCCGGTAGGAATAGACACTGTGTTCACTTTTATTTCCAATATCATTGTGTCCTGTTCTGCAAAATGAATGTGTGTTTGGGAGTGTTTTTCTATTAAATTCTTCTCTTTCTCTGCATCTCTTTTTCTTTCCACTCCCCCCCTCTCTCTCTCTCATTCCCTCTCTGTCTCTCTTTCACTCCACATTTTATTGATTTTGTAAACATAGTTAAAATCTATTCGTGGGCTTTAATTCTTACTTTGTTACAATTGTAGTGAGTCAACCTTCATTTGATATGTTTGTTAGTACTTATTTAATTACATTTTCAAGATGCTTATCTTCCATTGTTTTATGTCGCCATGTAGGTATTAAAATAATTTTAAAGTCAAGGTCAAAAACAGCCAACATCAACAGATAAAAGCATGAGAGAGAGATTGATTCAATAGTATTGTTATCAATTATGCATTTTCTATATTATCTCTGATTTGATTATTATTATTGCAATGGTAACAACAGATATAAAGTTTAAAAGCTTTGTATAATTAACATCGTTGTTACTTTAGTCTGATTATCAGAATCATTTCTTTGTTTCAGTATCAGTATCAATACACTGCTATATTATATTTTTTTTCATCATTAGTTTACTATTAGTGGCGTTTGTTTATCGCCATAACAGCATTGTCATTGCAAAACACATGGGGGGGGGTAACCTACTCCGAGAGAGCCTGTTTCCAGTATCATTATATAAAATTACGGGAACAGACCAACAAAGGAAAATAGATGAATAAACAAATAAACAAATAAATATATATAGACAACCTCCCAAAAAACTTCTGTTATCCTGAATTATATTTTCTACACTCTATATTCGTAAGTCTCCGTGGTGTAACGGTTAACGCAGCCGCCTCTGAAGCGGGAATACCGGGTTCGATTCCCGGCGGAGACAATCACAAATACACTTTTATTTAGTTATTTACTAATCATAGCTATAATCAACATTATCCTTTTCTTATCGGTAACAAAATCATTATCATTGTCATATCATTCTTATCATTGGTAGCATTTTTCATTGTTGCTACTTTTATAATCATTTTTAGAATATGTCATTAATGCAGTTATCATTACCAATATCATTATCATTGCTTTTTTTATATTTCCCTTTTACCATCATCATTTGTTTTTTGTTATTGATAATGAAAATAACAGTTATTATTATATCATTATTATTATGCAAAAACTACTTTTTCTACACGAGTAGAATTCTCATGACTTGCTTTTTAAAGTAATCACGAATTTTAATGTGTACAAGTATGCGCGTTTCTTTCGTAAATTATTTGTCTTGCTCATGATGAATATAACTATGCATATATTGACTTCATGAATATATAGGTTGTAGTGTATTCTATTAGCAAAAAGAACACTCATATAATATAGTCATACTTAGCGTTAAAGATTCCTGAGTAGTTGATTGACAAGTGACAATAATTTATTTTTCGATCATTCGTGTCTAATTCCCTTGCAGTTGCAGTAATGATGTTTTTTGTTTTTGTTTTGTTTAAGAGCATTGTTGAGAAATTTTTTTTATTTTCAGAAAAAAATGAATAGTCTTTATGTTTCTACCCCTCTCAAACTTTCTTTATATATTATAAATATATGGTTTATCTCATTTTCTCGTTTCTTTATCTGTTTCTTATCTCAGTCTCCACCAGCTCCTCTCTCTCTCTACCGTGTGTATGTGACTCTCTCTTTGATTAAAGACATATAATATGATATGTGTTGAAGAAGTAAAAAAAAATATATAATATATATATGGACTAGAATTTATTGTCTCCGGTGGGAATATAGATACTGTGTTTTATTTCCAATATTGTGTCCTTTTAGCAAATGAATATGTGCCTGGGGTGTCTCTCTATCAAAATCCTCACTCTCTACATCTCTTTCTTTCACTTCTCCACCCTCTCTGGTCTCTCTCTCTCTCTCCCGTTTCTCTTTCACTCTCTCCCCATCTTTTACTGATGTTATAACCAGAGTTAAATCTGTTTGTGGGCTTTAACTCTTACTGTGTTACATTTGTAGGGAGTCTTAACTACCTATGGTATGTTTGTTTCTTAACGAAATGCGTTTCTTATTTAAGTAGTTAATTACGTTTTCACGATGCTTATCTTCCATTGTCTTATGTACCATTTAGTTATTAAATCCTTCTAAACTCAAGGTCACAAATAGCCAAGGTCAATGGATAAAAGCATGAGAGAGAGAGAGAGAGAGAGAGAGAGAGAGAGAGAGAGAGAGAGAGAGAGAGAGAGAGAGAGGAGAGAGAGAGAGAGAGAGAGAGAGAGAGAAAGGAGGGGGAGGAGATTCTATACTATTGTTATCAATGATGTATGTATATTCTATGTCATTCTTGATTTGATTACTTTTATTGCTATGGTAACAAGAGATACATTGTCTAAAACCACAATTCCTTATCATTATATTATCATCGTTTTTTTTTCTTGTATTATTATGAGATTCATTGTTATTAACTTTGTGATTTCCTTAACGGCATCAGTATTATCATCATTGCTATATTTATAATCATTAGTTGAAGGAAATTTATGGGAGAAAGAAACAAAAGAAAAGGGTGAATAAACAAACACACTTTTAAGATATTTATGAACACCCTAAAAATTACTTCTTGGGATAATTATTTTTTCTGCACTATTCCTTCGTAAGTCTCTGTGGCGTAACGGTTAACGCAGCCGCCTCTGAAGCGGGAACACCTCTATCTCTCATTCCCTCTCTGTCTCTCTTTCACTCCACATTTTATTGATGATATAAATATAGTTAAAATCTATTCGTGGGCTTTAATTCTTACTTTGTTACAATTGCAGGGAGTCAACCTTCATTTGATATGTTTGTTACTACTTATTTAATTACATTTTCAAGATGCTTATCTTCCATTGTTTTATGTCGCCATGTAGGTATTAAAATGATTTTAAAGTCAAGGTCAAAAAGAGCCAACATCAACAGATAAAAGCATGAGAGAGATTGATTCAATAGTATTGTTATCAATTATGCATTTTTATATTATCTCTGATTTGATTATTATTATTGCAATGGTAACAACAGATATAAAGTTGAAAAGCTTTGTATAATTAACATCGTTGTTACTTTAGTCTGATTACCAGAATCATTATCATTATCAACTTTGTGATTTCTTTGTCAGTATCAGTATCATTATCACTGCTATATTTCATTTTCATCATTAGTTGTACTATCAGTGGCGTTTGTTTATCGCCATAACATTAATTGTCATTGCAAAAACACATGGGGGGGGGGTAACCTACTTCGAGAAAGCCTGTTTCCAGTATCATTTATATAAAATTACGGGAACAGACCAACAAAGGAAATAGACGAATAAACAAATAAACAAATAAATATATATAAACAACCTCCAAAAAACTTCTATTACCCTGAATTATATTTTCTACACTCAATATTCGTAAGTCTCCGTGGTGTAACGGTTAACGCAGCCGCCTCTGAAGCGGGAATACCGGGTTCGATTCCCGGCGGAGACAAACATACATACACTTTTATTTAGTTATTTATTGTTGTTCTAATGATTTTTAACCTGAGATGATTTTTATCACTTGCTGTTATTGCTATTAAAAAAGAATCATTATTACTGCTATTAGTATTACTATAATTATAATGGCAGAGAGAATATATGTTTATCGCTGATGTTTAGATTACTTTCATTGCTAAGGTAACCTTGCAGCTACATTAATTAAAATCTTTATATTATCATTTACTAATATTGCTATACCCACTATTATTTTAATAAACCTCCATACTTATCATCATTATCAACCCTAATAGTTTCCTATCACTATCACTATCATCATCATTGTGTGGTGTATCTAAGTATTATTTGTCCCAGAGGTGCCTTTACGCAAATAAAGTGAGTTATCATCCCCCTGGTATAAGCCCCTTGAAGTGGTAGCGTGGCTTGAGGAGCTTCTTTCGACGTGGGTTTTTCAGCACTACCTCTCCGTCGCACAATGATATTACAAGGAACATTATTAATAAGAAGTTAAAATATCTTTAAGAATTAGGTTAAAATGAATAAAAAGATAGTAAAACAATAAAATGAAAGCTTACTTTAAAAATATGTATATACATAAAATTAAAGAAAATGCAGCATAAAAAAAATATATTAAACCAAAGCAAAATCAAAAACTAAAACCTCAACTAAAACTGATAATTATTATATAAAAACAAGATCACATCCAGCTCCTATATGCAAGGCAAAGCAACCTCAGACTTAACTTTATCTCCCTTCGCAGTTTCCAGGCGTCGAGCCGGTTTCACTCAGAAAAAGGGTGGAACATAAACACCATGTCTCTGCTGTGGTCTCTCCCGAACTGTTTATTTTTCGCGGCTCCCGAAAGGGGGGGGGTGACAGTGACGTCACTAATAGGTGACAGTGACGTCACTACATACATTTTTACTAAAAAAACGGAAAATATAATCCTGCCCAAATGAATAAAACTAAATTATTTTGTTAAAATGGAAAAAAAATGTAAAAGAATCAATAATAAGTTAATTTACTACTAAAAATGACGTTGATACAAGTGTTCTACCTAACCAATAAAATCTTTATCTGATTTATTTACCACTGAACTAATCAAGGAAACGAAAAATTAATTAAGAATAGACATGGCGACAAAGAATCGCACTGGAAAAATAAAAACTAAGCAAACTAATACAAAACGAAAGGCGAAGAAAATGTACCAAAAAGGGTAAACTAAAAAAACAAGAGATAAGAACGAAAGAAAATACTAAAATACATACAATAAAAGGATGAAATCCGACAGGGGGGATAAGGGCAAGTCGACCAAGTTAAGCACAACACGAGCAGGGGAGCGCGGGCGAGGATGCCAGATATCGCGAGAGGCAAAGATGCGTGGTGGCGCCTCGCCGCACTACAATTGTTTTATCATTCTTGTTCGTCATAATTATCAATATCATATCATAAACATACGCGAAGGAAAAGTCTAGTGAAATTAAACATATGAATAAAGAAACAAATCAAATCCCTGAAGTGGGAATGCCGGGTTCGATTCCCTGCTGAGACAAACACATATAGTAATAACAATTATAATACCACTACTGCTAATTGTGATGATGATAATGCTAATGATACTACTACTTCTAATGATAAGAAAAATGAGAAAACGATGATGAAAATATCAATATGGCTATCATCTGCATTATAATTAACCTTATTAACATTAACCGATATAATTATCATTCATCGATATTTACCTTATTTCTATTACTACTATCATTATTGCTGTTGTCATTATCATTTCCATAACACGTGATTATCACAGTTATCACTGTCATTATCATCATTACTATTATGATTATCATTATTATTGCTATTATCTTAATTTACACCAGGGTTCGCATACTCTTTAATATATAAATTGATATAGGCCTACTTAGGGTTAAAGAGCCCTGTGCAGTTGATTGACAAGCGACAATCGTTCGTATTCTATCATTCGTGTCTAATTCCCTTGTAGTTGCTGTATTTTTTTATTTATCTTATTTATATATATATACATATATTTTAAGGACGACATTTACGTAGACTAGTTTATAGTATTTCCATTGTTAAGAAAAAAATTGTTTATTAATATTTTCTGTCTACTCTCCACCTTTCTCTCTCTATGTATAGATGTGTATGTCTCATTTTCTCGTTTTGTTTATCTGTTTCTGTATCGCTCTTTCTCTCCGCCCTTGTCCTCTCTCTCTACTCCTTTCTTTTTCTCCATCTCTCTCTCTCTACCTGTTTGCATGTATCTCTTCCTCTTTGCTTATGATAAATATGAAACTCACATGGACTAGATTTTATTATTTCCGGTGCGGACAGATACTGTGTTCACTTTTATTTCTAATATTGAGTCCTTTTCAGCAAAATGAATCTGTGTTTGGGAGTGTTTCTTTTCTCTGCATCTCTGCAGAGAGGAAGAGAGAGAAAGAGGAAATGTGGGGAAGAAGGAGAGAGAATGGTGTCAGGAGAGAGTGAGTGAGTGAGTGAGTGAGAGATTGAGAAGAGGAGAGGGAGAGGGAGAGAGATTATTATTAAGTAATACATTTCTCCCATAACATTCTATGTCTCCTTGGTGTAACGGTTAACACAACCGCCTCTAAAACGGGAATACCGGGTTCGAATCCCGGCGGAGACAACGCTGCACTTTTTTTCTCCTTTAGTTATTTGTAATAGCTATCCTTATTGAAATAATGATGACAAAGAGTAATAAAAATGATTAAAAAAAACAAGAACAACAACGGTCAGTTAATGGCAGTAGCAGTGAAGATAAATGGTTCTAAGGGTAATTACAGTAATGATGGCAATGACAAAGGTAACTATTATAAATGAATTGACAGTAACATGATATGAAAGATATATGAGTACTTGCAAATAGAAACATTCTAGCGTTTCCTTCTAACCTGGTGTAATATTGTAATTTTGAGTTTGAAAGAACTATATTTAAGAAAAAAAAAAAATGAATACAATAATTGTGTGTCCACCCCTTTCAAATTCTCCACCTTTCTCGCTCTATCTCAATATCTCTTTTCGTGTTTTTTCTTTCCATATTTCTTTCTCTGCCTGACGCTTTTCTCTTTTTCTCCATTTCTCTCTCTCTCACTGTATGTGTGCTTCTTTTCTTCTTGTGATGAATATGATGTTAAAGAAGGAAATTATATGGACTATTTTATTTATTTCCGTGGGAACAGAAACTGTGATCACTTTTATTTCTATTATGATTGTGTCTTTTTCTCAAAATTAATCTATGTTTTGTTCCAATTCCCCCTTTTCTCTCCATTCCTTTTCACTTGCCCCTCTCTCTCTCCCATCTCTGACTAGTATTATATAGCCATTATAGTTTAAATCTATTTGTTGATTTTAATTCTTAATGTGTTAGAATTGTAGTTGAGTTCTAACCTTCACTTGATACGTTTGTATTTATGAAATTACATTTATAAGATGTTTATCATTTATTCTAAAAAAAGCCAACGTTATGAATGAATAAAAGGCTGGATAACATACCTAGATAGATTTCTAGTAATAATGGTTGTTATCATTATCTTTATTATTATCATTATTAGCAGTAGAATTATGATAATCAAGATGATAAGAATGATAATAACATGGTAAGTATAACTGATTATACATGTAGACATAATGAACATATGATTGGTTGTGTGTGTGTGTGTGTGTGTGTGTGTGTGTGTGTGTGTGTGTGTGTGTGTGTGTGTGTGTGTGTGTGTGTGCGTGCGTGCGTGCGTGCGTACGTGCGTGCGTAATTACACACACACACACACACACACACACACACACACACACACACACACACACACACACACATATATATACATGCACAAACACACACACAACACACACACACACACACACACACACACACACACACACAACATACACATATATATATATATATATATATACACACACACACACACACACACACACACACACACACACATATATAATATATATATATATATATATGTGTGTGTGTGTGTGTGTGTGTGTGTGTATACTGTATATATATACACACAGAAATTTCCAGGATATCAAAATGAGAGAAAAAAAAAATAGTATAACATACAGACTACACTACCTGTATACAAGTCATTTCAAGTGTGTAAATATGGTCTGGCCAAAACATGATGGCAACTAGGATAACAATGGAGAGTTTTGCTTGAATAGCGGGCCCACCGACATTTATTTCCGGGAAAATGAAAAAAAAAAACTTCCGCGAAAGAAATGGCAAAAATTAAGGACAGATCAATTTGTCTATGAATCATTGTGAATGGTATAGTTTCTCCGTCCTCAAAACCAAAATAAAATATTTGGAAATACCTTATCCTCATGTGTCATGCCATGTCTATTATCTATGGTGAATACTTTCATTTCCAAGATAACAAATTCTGGTTGAAAGAATTATTTGTTTTAATTCAACTCCTCGAAGACTTCTAGCACTCAAAGACTTGCAATGCTAGAGCGCCTTTCGCTGTTGAACAGTTTGCGAACGCTCTCAGTGTAGCGGACTTTGAGTTTATTTAAATCACACACTCATGTTTCCAAAATCAAAGGCAAACCGTAGAACGATATACAGAAGTTAATAAATGGGAGACACAACATCTGTGAATTTTGTCAAATTTCTTTTTAGCATGTTTGCGCTTATGCACAAGCCTCTGTATAAGCTCTAAACCTACTTTGAGTTGTCATTGCAAGGTCATCCCGGGTAAACCCATTTGAAGTGCAGTGAACCCTCGCTATAACGCGGTTCACCTTTCACGTTCTCGCTGCTTCACGGATTTCCATTGTGCATTGTGTTCTGCATTCTGATTGGCTAATCAGTCTCTCCGCTTCTTCTCTACCTGTGTGTCAATAACGTTACGGTTTAATATGTACATTTATACAGTACATTTATTTGTTAAACAAATGCTTGTAAAAAAAGTTTTTTTCTTTGGTTTCAATGTATTGTAGAGCATTGCATTATATAAATTGTAAAAAATAAAAGTTACTACTTCACGGATTTCGCCTATCACGGGTTCTTTTTGGAACGTAACCCCCGCGAAAAACGAGGGTTCACTGTATTTAGTGTACTATTGTGATAGAACATAGCGGGCACGAATTAGAAATGGGAGACAGTAACATGGGAGTAATAATTGAGAGTTATTCTGAAACATAGGATTGGATAGAAAGCGAAGATTTCTATGAACATATAATGGAAATAACTTGATTTTTTAAATTTAACTAATGGCAATATTGTGTTAAATGTATCTTTGTCAACAGTTAATCGATAGGTTAATTGAATAGATAGGTTCATTATAAATAAAAAATAGCCAATGTAACGGATAAAAGCATGAATACCATTTCTTGGTGAAGGCAGACAATAGATATGAAACGTCTCTACAACAAGGAATCCAAGAAGTAAATCTGCCAAGGGACGAATTTCTTGTGATTTTATCCGTAAGCGTCTACATATTTGGAGGAACAAATGTTCGTAATGCAAATGAACGGCCAGTTAGAACCGCGCAAGGCCTGACCCACTGAATATACGATCATATACACATTTAAATGCATATTTGTCTATCTATCTGATAGACAGACATTCATCTACCTGTCCGTCAGATATGCATGTCTGGACTGCACCTTTATTTCTGTGTATAGACTGTAGTTGCTATATTTTTCCTTGAGCTAGGAAGGGATAAGCATTTCCATCCTGAAATTGTGTTTTAGGAGTTCCCATCCTTCGCAACTGAACAGAAATTCCAGGATATCAGAAATGGAAGCAAAATTTAACAGAGAAACAGTATAACATATACAGGCTTGATACCAGTACATAAGCCTTTTCCACAACTACAATGACGATGATGACATAATGATAAGGATACGCTAATTTCAGCAGCAGTGTTGAGAATTATTCGAATAACGTTAAGAATAATGACAGCAATTACGGTAATAGCAACACTGGTAATGATAAATTAATTGACATAATATAAGATATAGAAGAGTACTTACAAATGCCGTTTTTTTCTGGTTACCCTCTTTCCTGTTTCTCTTCATTATAATAATAAAAGTAAATGAAAACGGGTAAAAATACTAAATATACAAAATATTTTTGATACCGATCAAGATTAAGAAGAGGGGAGAGAGAAGTAGTGATAGATAGATGGAGATTTATCATTGTAATTATGTATGTATAGTCTATATCAATATTGATTTGATTATTCATAGTACTATGGTATCTTACTTATTCTAAAATCTTTAATATAAGTTTCTTTTATCATTTTCATAATTTCTGTCATTATTGTGATAACGCCTTTCTTCTTATATCAACAATATTTTCTTAGTGGTAACAAAATCATCATTATTATTATTTCTTGTCATAGGTTGTATGATTAGTGGCATTTGTTCATTGCCATAACTATCATAATCATGGAATCATCGAAAACCTGTTTCCATCATTATCATTATATCAACGTATTAGGAACTATTCGAAAATTAAAATATAGAGATAAACAAATAATATACATACATAAATGAATAAATAGTCACACAGAAAAACATAGATAAAAATGTTAGCAAAGGAATATATATGATAAAAATAAAACTTTACTGTTACCATATACTGTTTTCCTACATCGAAAATGTTTGTTAACGCAGCCGCCTCTGAAGCGGGAATACCGGGTTCGACTCCCGGCAGAGACAATTTCATTGTAACTTTTTTCCTTTAGCTTTTTTTTATACCCTCCTTATTAAATAACTATGATAAAGAGTAATAATAGTGATAATTAATGTTCCAAAAAAACAAACAAAAAAACAACCATAGGAATAATAATGACGCAATGATAATGATAACCTAACGGCAGTAGCAGTGTTGATAATGATTCTAGATGTAATGATAGTAAGGTAAGGATGGCAATACCAAAGGTGATATTCATAGATGAATTGACAATAACATAATAAAAAAAGTGTACTTACAAATATAAACAATCTTTTCGGGTTCCCTTCTTTCCTGTTTCTCCTCATGAGAATGATTGTAATAACTGTAAAAAGGATAAAGACAATACTAGTTATACGCAGTTATTTTGATACTAATCAATATAATAATAATGATTATAAGAATAAGAGAGAGAGGGAGCGGTTATTATCAATCCTAAATGCGTATTATATTATTGTTGATTTCAATATTCATAGTACTATGGTATCAGCACAATTCTCTATTCTATTTTTTTATTTTTTTATTTTCTTATTTTTCATGCTTATAATGTATTTATTTATAATAATTTATTGTGATAAATCCTCTTTCTTTTTCGCATTACTATCATAGCTATAATCAACATTATCCTTTTCTTATCGGTAGCAAAATCATCAATATTATTGTTAATTAAATAATTCTTATCACTGGTGAGTAGGACACGAGATGTAGGCTTAAAAATAACGGCAATTTCTTGATTTCTACACGAGTCAAATTCTCAATGACTTGTTTTCAGTAATTACGAAATTTCACGTGTACAAGTATGTGCGTTTCTTTCGTAAATCATTTCAAACTTGCTGATGAATATAATTGTATATATACATGGACTTCATGAATATATTGGTTGTAACACTCTTAAGTATATAGGCCTACTTAGTGTTAAAGATCCCTATGTATTTGATTGACAAGCGGCAATCATTTGTTTTTCAATCATTTGTGTCTAATTCCCTTGCAGTAGCTGTAATGATTTTTGTTTGTGCGTTTGTTTTAAGGACGAAAAGGACGTAAACTAGATTATAGGATTTCTTTTGAGAAAACATTTTGATTATCAATAATGTGTTGATGCGTCTACCTCTATATAACTGTCCATCTTTCTCTCACCATATATATAAATACGTATATCTCATTTTTCTCGTTTCCTTTATCTGTACCTGTATCTCTCTCTGCCTCCGTCTCCTCTCTGTCTCTACTCTCTCTTTTCTCCATATCTCTCTCTCTCAGTATGTACTTCTCCCTCTTTGTTTACAATAAATATGATATAGTGTTGAAGAAGAAACTTATATGGACTAGATTTTATTGTCTCCGGTGGGAATAGATACTGTGTTCACTTTTTTTCCAATATCATTGTGTCCTGTTCTGCAAAATGAATGTGTGTTTGGGAGTGTTTTTCTATTAAATCCTTCTCTTTCTCTGCATCTCTTTTTCTTTCCACTTCACCCCCCCTCTCTCTCTCATTCCCTCTCTGTCTCTCTTTCACTCCACATTTTATTGTTTATAAACATAGTTAAAATCTATTCGTGGGCTTTAATTCTTACTTTGTTACAATTGTAGGGAGTCAACCTTCATTGATATGTTTGTTACTACTTATTTAATTACATTTTAGATGCTTATCTTCCATTGTTTTATGTCGCCATGTAGGTATTAAAATAATTTTAAAGTCAAGGTCAAAAACAGCCAACATCAACAGATAAAAGCATGAGAGAGAGATTGATTCAATAGTATTGTTATCAATTATGCATTTTCTATATTATTTCTGATTTGATTATTATTATTGCAATGGTAACAACAGATATAAAGTTTAAAAGCATTGTATAATTAACATCGTTGTTACTTTAGTCTGATTATCAGAATCATTATCATCATCTTTGTGATTTCTTTGTCAGTATCAGTATCATTATCACTGCTATATTTTATTTTCATCATTAGTTGTACTATTAGTGGCGTTTGTTTATCGCCATAACAGTCATTGTCATTGCAAAAACACATGGGGGGGGGGTAACCTACTCCGAGAAAGCCTGTTTCCAGTATCATTATATAAAATTACGGGAACAGACCAACAAAGGAAAATAGATGAATAAACAAGTAAACAAAAAAAACTTACAAGATATATATAAACAACCTCCCAAAAACTTCTGTTATTTGAATTATATCTTCTACACATTATATCCAAGTCTCTGTGGTGTAACGGTTAACGCAGCCGCCTCTGAAGCGGGAATACCGGGTTCGATTCCCGGCGGAGACAATCACAAATGCACTTTTATTTAGTTATTTACTAATCATAGCTATAATCAACATTATCCTTTTCTTATCGGTAGCAAAATCATCATTATTATTGTTAATTAAATAATTCTTATCACTGGTGAGTAGGACACGAGATGTAGGCTTAAAAATAACGGCAATTTCTTGATTTCTACACGAGTTGAATTCTCAATTAATTGTTTTCAGTAATTACGAAATTTCACGTGTACAAGTATGTGCGTTTCTTTCGTAAATCATTTCAAACTTGCTGATGAATATAATTGTATATATACATGGACTTCATGAATATATTGGTTGTAACACTCTTAACTATATAGGCCTACTTAGTGTTAAAGATCCCTATGTATTTGATTGACAAGCGGCAATCATTTGTTTTTCAATCATTTGTGTCTAATTCCCTTGCAGTAGCTGTAATGATTTTTGTTTGTGCGTTTGTTTTAAGGACGAAAAGGACGTAAACTAGATTATAGGATTTCTTTTGTTGAGAAACATTTTGATTATCAATAATGTGTTGATGCGTCTACCTCTATATAACTGTCCATCTTTCTCTCACCATATATATAAATACGTATATCTCATTTTCTCGTTTCCTTTATCTGTACCTGTATCTCTCTCTGCCTCCGTCTCCTCTCTCTCTCTACTCTCTCTTTTTCTCCATATCTCTCTCTCTCAGTATGTACTTCTCCCTCTTTGTTTACAATAAATATGATATAGTGTTGAAGAAGAAACTTATATGGACTAGATTTTATTGTCTCCGGTGGGATTAGATACTGTGTTCACTTTTATTTCCAATATCATTGTGTCCTGTTCTGCAAAATGAATGTGTGTTTGGGAGTGTTTCTCTATTAAATCCTTCTCTTTCTCTGTCTCTTTTTCTTTCCACTTCACCTCCTCTCTCATTCCCTCTCTCTCTCTCCACATTTTATTGATGTTATAAACAGTTTAAAATCTATTCGTGGGCTTTAATTCTTACTTTGTTACAATTGTAGGGAGTCAACCTTCATTTGATATGTGTGTTACTACTTATTTAATTACATTTTCAAGATGCTTATCTTCCATTGTTTTATGTCGCCATGTAGGTATTAAAATAATTTTAAAGTCAAGGTCAAAAACAGCCAACATCAACAGATAAAAGTATGAGAGAGAGATTGATTCAATAGTATTGTTATCAATTATGCATTTTCTATATTATTTCTGATTTGATTATTATTATTGCAATGGTAACAACAGATATAAAGTTTAAAAGCATTGTATAATTAACATCGTTGTTACTTTAGTCTGATTATCAGAATCATTATTGATCAACTTTGTGATTTCTTTGTCAGTATCAGTATCATTATCACTGCTATATTATATTTCATCATTAGTTTACTATTAGTGGCGTTTGTTTATCGCCATAACAGTCATTGTCATTGCAAAAACACATGGGGGGGGGTAACCTACTCCGAGAAAGCCTGTTTCCAGTATCATTATATAAAATTACGGGAACAGACCAACAAAGGAAAATAGATGATAAATAAAAAAATAAACTTACAAGATATATATAACAACCTCCCAAAAAACTTGTAATTATATCTTCTGCACTGCTCATTTCCAAGTCTCTGTGGTGTAACGGTTAACGCAGCCGCCTCTGAAGCGGGAATACCGGGTTCGATTCCCGGCGGAGACAATCACTAAAGCACTTTTATTTAGTTATTTACTAATCATAGCTATAATCAACATTATCCTTTTCTTATCGGTAACAAAATCATTATCATTGTCATATCATTCTTATCATTGGTAGCATTTTTCATTGTTGCTACTTTTATAATCATTTTTAGAATATGTCATTACTGCAGTTATCATTACCAATATCATTATCATTGCTTTTTTATATTTTTCCTTTTACCATCATCATCATTGTTGTTTTTGTTATTGATAATGAAAATAACAGTTATTATTATAATCATTATTATTATGCAAAAACTACTTTTTCTACACGAGTAGAATTCTCATGACGCTTTTTAAAGTAATTACGAATTTTAATGTGTACAAGTATTGCGTTTCTTTCGTAAATTATTTGTCTGCTCATGAAATATAACTATGCATATATTGACTTCATGAATATATAGGTTGTAGTGTATTCTATTAGCAAGAACACTCATAATAATATAGTCATACTTAGTGTTAAAGATTCCTGAGTAGTTGATTGACAAGCGACAATAATTTATTTTTCGATCATTCGTGTCTAATTGCCTTGCAGTTGCGGTAATGATGTTTTTTGTTTTGTTTTGTTTCAAGAACAAAATGTACTTACATTAGATTGTAACATTTCCATTGTTGAGAAACATTTTTTTTATTTTCAGAAAAAAATGAATAGTCTTTATGTTTCTACCCCTCTCAAACTTTCTTTATATTAATATATATGTTATCTCATTTTCCCGTTTTCTTTATCTGTTTCTTTATCTCACTCTCCACCAGCTCCTCTCTCTCTACCCGTGTGTATGTGACTCTCTCTGATTAAGACAAATATAATATGATATGTGTTGAAGAAAAAAAAATATATGGACTAGATTTTATTGTCTCCGGTGGGAAGATACTGTGTTCACTTTTATTTCCAATACTGTGTCCTTTTAGCAAATGAATCTGCCTGGAGTGTCTCTCTATTCAATCCCTCTCTCTCTACATCTCTTTTTCTTTCCACTTCTCCACCCCCTCTCTGGCTCTCTCTCTCTCTCCGTTTCTCTTTCACTCTCTCCCCATCTTTTACTGATGTTATAACCAGAGTTAAATTTGTTTGTGGGCTTTAACTCTTACTGTGTTACATTTGTAGGGAGTCTTAACTACCTATGGTATGTTTGTTTCTTAACGATATACGTTTCTTATTTAAGTAGTTAATTACGTTTTCACGATGCTTATCTTCCATTGTCTTATGTTACCATTTAGTTATTAAAATCCTTTTAAACTCAAGGTCACAAATAGCCAAGGTCAATGGACAAAAGCATGAGAGAGAGAGAGAGAGAGAGAGAGAGAGAGAGAGAGAGAGAGAGAGAGAGAGAGAGAGAGAGAGAGAGAGAGAGGAGAGAGGGGAGAGAGAGAGAGGGAGGGGAGGGAGATTCTATACTGTTGTTATCAATGATGTATGTATATTCTATGTCATTCTTAATTTGATTACTTTTATTGCTATGGTAACAAGAGATACATTGTCTAAAACCACAGTTCCTTATCATTATATTATCGTTTTTTTTTCTCTTGTATTATTATGAGATTCATTGTTATTAACTTTGTGATTTCCTTAACGGCATCAGTATTATCATCATTGCTATATTTATAATCATTAGTTGAAGGAAATTTATGGGAAGGAATAAAGAAACAAAAGAAGAGGGTGAATAAACAAACACACTTTTAAGATATTTATGAACACCCCTAAAAAATTACTTCTAAGGATAATTATTTTTTCTGCACTACTATTTCCTAAGTCTCTGTGGCGTAACGGTTAAGGCAGCTGCCTCTGAAGCGGGAACACCGGGTTCGATTCCCGGGGTAGACAACAAAATTGCATTTTAATTATTTATTTATTGTTTTTATGTGATTTTTAACCTTAATAAGACGATGATGAATTTGTTATCACTTGCTATTACTATTTTTTAAAATCATTACTGCTATTGTTATTAATGTAATTACAGTAAGGGGGGAGAGAAGAATGGTGTCAAGAATTCAGAGAGAGAGAGAGAGAGATAGAGAGATAGAGAGAAGATAGAGAGATAGATAGATAGAGATAGAGAGAGATAGAGAGATAGATAGATAGATAGATAGATAGATAGATAGATAGAGAGAAGAGAGAGAGAGAGAGAGGTATCCACATCTTTCTTTCTCTACTTTCTATCTGTGTGTGTGTTCCTCTCTGTCTCTACATATGATAAATACAATTGTTTATACCTGTCGTGTAACTCGTGTATTTTACTGCCAATAAAAATATTCAAAATGCAATAGGCCTACTTGGTGCTAACGACCCTTGTGCAACAGTGGTTGAGTGACAAGCGACTTTCATTTGTGTCAGTATTGATCCCCGTTGCTGTAGAATTTCGTTTTGTAAAAAAGAAAATTATATGGACTAAATATGACTGTGTTCACTCTCCTCCCTCTCCTTTCTTCTATCCATCTTCACCTCTCTCTTTCTTTATCCTCCCACCCCACACACGCACACCTACATACGCACACACGCATATATATGCGTGTGTATATATATATAGATGGATAAACAAAAATATACATCCCCTGAGAATAGGTGGATGTGAAAAATACTTCAAAGTAGAGTCGTAAAGAGCCTGACCAACCCGCCCTGCAGCGCGTTCGGGTGCGGCCTTTTCCTTCCTGCGATGCAAACACCGCAACGAGAGGGTGCAGATTGCGAAAGTCAACGGATTTGGAAGGCTGAAGGTAAGATATATATATATGTACATATACATATATCTAATGTATATATATATATATATATATATATATATATAATACATATATATATATATGTATATATATATATGTTTGTGTATACGCGCGCGCGCACACTAACACATACACATATACACACATGCACATATATCGTAGATACACGAGGGAATTTATCACCACGAGAACAAGTGGGAAAGCACATTCCATCCGGACGGGCCAAACAAACAAACTTGGACGAGGCGTCAGAAATAGATTTATATCGCGAGGCCTCGAGCGGTCAACAGGGAAGGAGGCAGTTACGAAAAATTGAAGCACCATGACCCGAAGTGGCGAAAGAGCCCCATATCGAAAATAAAAGGATGCTCAATGACGGAGACTGTGGACTATGCTTCCAGTAGCCGTGTTCATTCTGGTGGCTCATCCCGGGTAAACCCATTTGAAGTGCAGTGAACCCTCGCTATAACGCGGCTCACCTTTCACGTTCTCGCTGCTTCACGGATTTCCATTGTGCATTGTGTTCTGCATTCTGATTGGCTAATCAGTCTCTCCGCTTCTTCTCTACCTGTGTCAATAACGTTACGGTTTAATATGTACATTTATACAGTACATTTATTTGTTAAACAAATGCTTGGGCCTGTAAAAAGGTTTTGTTCTTTGGTTTCAATGTATTGTAGAGCATTGCATTATATAATAATTGTAAAAAAATAAAAGTTACTACTTCACGGATTTCGCCTATCACGGGTTCTTTTTGGAACGTAACCCCCGCGAAAAACGAGGGTTCACTGTATTTAGTGTACTATTGTGATAGAACATAGCGGGCACGAATTAGAAATGGGAGACAGTAACATGGGAGTAATAACTGAGTTATTCTGAAACATAGGATTATAGAAAGCGATTTCTATGAACATATAATGGAAATAACTTGATTTTTAAATTGAACTAATGTGGCAATATTGTGTTAAATGTATCTTTGTCAACAGTTAATCGATAGGTTAATTAAATAGATAGGTTCATTTACAGGAATACTCAAATACCTGTTTTCTAAGATGGATAGCTCAACGGAAGTGTGGAGGCACTGACAAGTCCTATTGTTGTCAGACAGAGCGTAAAATTGATTTTGTCATGATTATTAATCCTAATTGCTTGATGGTTGATCAATGTAATAACATAGAAATACAACTTAGTTTGTGCTTATAATAATTTACTTTTTTATTCTTTTAGAATAATATTCAATTCACAGAGCATGTCTATTAAGTATTTGCTTCTCTTGTGATCAGCATTCTTTTGTGTAATATTTAATTGATTTATTAACTTGAGATATTAGATAATTAATTTTGATATTTTGTTTGATATTTGGCTCATTAAGATATGACGCAATTTTAATGTTGCTGATTTTGTTTTTGATATATTTCATGATTGATAATTATATAACAGTGTCATAACTAGTATGTAAAGTATCAAGATTCTAAATAATGTCTTGCATGTTTTTTTTCATGTGATATAATCTTTGATTTTGTGATTTTATTACACTACACTGATAAGGAATTATTAATTAATAAATGTATTGTTCATAAACATTTAACTCAATTCTTGAATTCCACTAACTGATAGAATTAATATGGTCACTTTGAAGTACATTGATAATTTAATTAAAATACACCATAGTTATGAAAACAATTAAACATTTACTAATCTAACATAATAAGTCTTGATACTGAAGAGCATTCAATGAAATGTGGAATAAAAAGCGTATAAGCATATATATATATATATATATATATATATATATATATATATATATATCTTACAAATATAAATGTGTATACATATATATGTGTGTGTGTGTGTGTGTAAATGTGTGTCTGTGTCTGATATGAATTGAATTACATTTGTAGGACGCTTATCTTTCATTCTCTATATCAGCATACAAGTATTAGAAGTATTATAAACTTCGGGTTAAAAATAGCCAATGTAACGGATAAAAGCATGAATACCATTTCTTGATGAAGGCAGACAATGGATATGAAACGTCTCTACAACAAGGAATCCAAGAAGTAAATCTGCCAAGGGACGAATTTCTTGTGATTTTATCCGTAAGCGTCTACATATTTGGAGGAACAAATGTTCGTAATGCAAATGAACGGCCAGTTAGAACCGCGCAAGGCCTGACCCACTGAGTATACGATCATATACACATTTAAAGGCATATTTGTCTATTTGATAGACATACATTCATCTATCTGTCCGTCAGATATGCATGTCTGGACTGGTAATAGACCTTTATTTCTGTGTATATGCATGTCCTTAGAATGATTTTTTATTGGGTCGGGCCTCGCGCAGCTTTTACAAACAAGCCGAAGGTCACAAGTAGGCGCGTTTCCTCGAGCCACAGGAGAAAGTTATTACAGCGAACAAGGTTATCGGAAATGAAACGAAGGATGGCAACTCCTAAAACACAAGTTCAGGATGAAAGCGTGTAGATGTAAGTGAAAATGTTGCTGTAGTTGCTATATTTTTTCCTTGAGGCTAGGAAGGCAACAACTACAGAAGGAACCAAACTGAACAGAATTCCAGGATATCAGAAATGGAAGCAAATTTAACAGAGAAACAGTATAACATATACAGGCTTGACTACCAGTACATAAGCCTTTTCCAGGTGTAATCGTGGTCCTGGCCAAAATATGATGGCAACTACAATGACAATGATGACATAATGATAAGGATACGCTAATTTCAGCAGCAGTGTTGAGAATTATTCGAATAACGTTAAGAATAGTGACAGCAATTACGGTAATAGCAACACTGATAATGATAAATTAATTGACAATAACATAATATAAGATATAGAAGAGTACTTACAAATGCCGTTTTTTTCTGGTTACCCTCTTTCCTGTTTCTCTTCATTATAATAATAAAAGTAAATGAAAACGGGTAAAAAAATACTAAATATACAAAATATTTTTGATACCGATCAAGATTAAGAAGAGGGGAGAGAGAAGTAGTGATAGATGGAGATTTATCATTGTTGTCAATTATGTATGTATAGTCTATATCAATATTGATTTGATTATTCATAGTACTATGGTATCTTACTTATTCTAAAATCTTTAATATAAGTTTCTTTTATCATTTTCATAATTTCTGTCATTATTGTGATAACGCCTTTCTTCTTATAAGTATCAACATTATTTTCTTAGTGGTAACAAAATCATAATCATTATTATATCATTCTTATCATAGGTTGTATGATTAGTGGCATTTGTTCATTGCCATAACTATCATAATCATGGAATCATCGAAAACCTGTTTCCATCATTATCATTATATCAACGTATTAGAAGGATATATAAGAGATAAACAAATAATATACATACATAAATGAATAAATAGTCACACAGAAAAACATAAATAAAAAATGTTAGCAAAGGAATATATATATATAAAAATAAAACTTTACTGTTATCATATGTTTTTACTACTTAATATGGTGTAACGGTTAACGCAGCCGCCTCTGAAGCAGGAATACCGGGTTCGAGTCCCGGCAGAGACAATTTCATTGTATTTTTTTTCCTTTAGCTTTTTGTAATACCCTCCTTATTGAGATAACTATGATAAAGAGTAATAATAGTGATATTAATAATAATGATACAAAAACCAAAAACAACCAAAGGAATAATAATGACGCAATGATAATGATAACCTAACGGCAGTAGCAGTGATGATAATGATTCTAGGAGTAATGATAGTAAGGATGGCAATACCAAAGGTGATATTCATAGATGAATTGACAATAACATAATATAAAAAATATTTGTGAGTACTTACAAATATAAACAATCTTTTCGGGTTCCCTTCTTTCCTGTTTCTCCTCATGAGAATGATTGTAATAACTGTAAAAAGGATAAAGACAATACTAGTTATACGCAGTTATTTTGATACTAATCAATATAATAATAATGATTATAAGATAAGAGAGAGAGGGGTTATTATCAATCCTAAATGCATATTTTATATTATTGTTGATTTGAATATTCATAGTACTATGGTATCAGCACAATTCTCTATTCTATTTTTTTCTTATTTTTCATGCTTATAATGTATTTATTTATAATAATTTATTGTGATAAATCCTCTTTCTTTTTCGCATTACTATCATAGCTATAATCAACATTATCCTTTTCTTATCGGTAGCAAAATCATCATATTATTGTTAATTAAATAATTCTTATCACTGGTGAGTAGGACACGAGATGTAGGCTTAAAAATAACGGCAATTTCTTGATTTCTACACGAGTTGAATTCTCAATGACTTGTTTACAGTAATTACGAAATGTCACGTGTACAAGTATGTGCGTTTCTTTCGTAAATCATTTCAAACTTGCTGATGAATATAATTGTATATATACATGGACTTCATGAATATATTGGTTGTAACACTCTTAAGTATATAGGCCTACTTAGTGTTAAAGATCCCTATGTATTTGATTGACAAGCGGCAATCATTTGTTTTTCAATCATTTGTGTCTAATTCCCTTGCAGTAGCTGTAATGATTTTTGTTTGTGCGTTTGTTTTAAGGACGAAAAGGACGTAAACTAGATTATAGGATTTCTTTTGTTGAGAAACATTTTGATTATCAATAATGTGTTGATGCGTCTACCTCTATATAACTGTCCATCTTTCTCTCACCATATATATAAATACATGTATATCTCATTTTCTCGTTTCCTTTATCTGTCCCTGTATCTCTCTCTGCCTCCGTCTCTCTCTCTCTACTCTCTCTTTTTCTCCATATCTCTCTCTCTCTCAGTATGTGCTTCTCCCTCTTTGTTTACAATAAATATGATATAGTGTTGAAGAAGAAACTTATATGGACTAGATTTTATTGTCTCCGGTGGGAATAGATACTGTGTTCACTTTTATTTCCAATATCATTGTGTCCTGTTCTGCAAAATGAATGTGTGTTTGGGAGTGTTTCTCTATTAAATCCTTCTCTTTCTCTGCATCTCTTTTTCTTTCCACTTCACCCCCCCCCCTCTCTCATTCCCTTCTGTCTCTCTTTCACTCCACATTTTATTGATGTTATAACAGTTAAATCTATTCGTGGGCTTTAATTCTTACTTTGTTACAATTGTAGGGAGTCAACCTTCATTTGATATGTTTGTTACTACTTATTTAATTACATTTTCAAGATGCTTATCTTCCATTGTTTATGTCGCCATGTAGGTATTAAAATAATTTTAAAGTCAAGGTAAAAAAACAGCCAACATCAACAGATAAAAGCATGAGAGAGAGATTGATTCAATAGTATTGTTATCAATTATGCATTTTCTATATTATTTGTGATTTGATTATTATTATTGCAATGGTAACAACAGATATAAAGTTTAAAAGCATTGTATAATTAACATCGTTGTTACTTTAGTCTGATTATCAGAATCATTATCATGATCAACTTTGTGATTTCTTTGTCAGTATCAGTATCATTATCACTGCTATATTATATTTTCATCATTAGTTGTACTATTAGTGGCGTTTGTTTATCGCCATAACAGTCATTGTCATTGCAAAAACACATGGGGGGGGTAACCTACTCCGAGAAAGCCTGTTTCCAGTATCATTATATAAAATTACGGGAACAGACCAACAAAGGAAAATAGATGAATAAACAAGTAAAGAAATAAACTTACAAGATATATATAAACAACCTCCCAAAAAACTTCTGTTATGCATAATTATATCTTCTACACTGCTCATTTCCAAGTCTCTGTGGTGTAACGGTTAACGCAGCCGCCTCTGAAGCGGGAATACCGGGTTCGATTCCCGGCGGAGACAATCACAAATGCACTTTTATTAGTTATTTACTAATCATAGCTATAATCAACATTATCCTTTTCTTATCGGTAACAAAATCATTATCATTGTCATATCATTCTTATCATTGGTAGCATTTTTCATTGTTGCTACTTTTATAATCATTTTTAGAATATGTCATTAATGCAGTTATCATTACCAATATCATTATCATTGCTTTTTTATATTTTTCCTTTTACCATCATCATCATTGTTGTTTTTGTTATTGATAATGAAAATAACAGTTATTATTATAATCATTATTATTATGCAAAAACTACTTTTTCTACACGAGTAGAATTCTCATGACTTGCTTTTTAAAGTAATCACGAATTTTAATGTGTACAAGTATGCGCGTTTCTTTCGTAAATTATTTGTCTTGCTCATGATGAATATAACTATGCATATATTGACTTCATGAATATATAGGTTGTAGTGTATTCTATTAGCAAAAAGAACACTCATAATAATATAGTCATACTTAGTGTTAAAGATTCCTGAGTAGTTGATTGACAAGTGACAATAATTTATTTTTCGATCATTCGTGTCTAATTCCCTTGCAGTTGCGGTAATGATGTTTTTTTTTTGTTTTGTTTTAAGAGCATTGTTGAGAAACATTTTTTTATTTTCAGAAAAAATGAATAGTCTTTATGTTTCTACCCCTCTCAAACTTTCTTTATATATTATAAATATATGGTTATCTCATTTTCTCGTTTTCTTTATCTGTTTCTTTATCTCAGTCTCCACCAGCTCCTCTCTCTCTCTACCCGTGTGTATGTGACTCTCTCTCTTTGATTAAGACAAATATAATATGATATGTGTTGAAGAAGTAAAAAAAAAATATATATATATATGGACTAGATTTTATTGTCTCCGGTGGGAATAGATACTGTGTTCACTTTTATTTCCAATATTGTGTCCTTTTAGCAAAATGAATCTGTGCCTGGAGTGTCTCTATTCAATCCCTCTCTCTCTACATCTCTTTTTCTTTCCACTTCTCCACCCCCTCTCTGGTCTCTCTCTCTCTCTCCGTTTCTCTTTCACTCTCTCCCATCTTTTACTGATGTTATAACCAGAGTTAAATTTGTTTGTGGGCTTTAACTCTTACTGTGTTACATTTGTAGGGAGTCTTAACTACCTATGGTATGTTTGTTTCTTAACGAAATACGTTTCTTATTTAAGTAGCTAATTACGTTTTCACGATGCTTATCTTCCATTGTCTTATGTTACCATTTAGTTATTAAAATCCTTTTAAACTCAAGGTCACAAATAGCCAAGGTCAATGGATAAAAGCATGAGAGAGAGAGAGAGAGAGAGAGAGAGAGAGAGAGAGAGAGAGAGAGAGAGAGAGAGAGAGAGAGAGAGAGAGAGAGAGAGAGAGAGAGAGAGAGAGAGGGGAGGGGAGGGAGATTCTATACTATTGTTATCAATGATGTATGTATATTCTATGTCATTCTTGATTTGATTACTTTTATTGCTATGGTAACAAGAGATACATTGTCTAAAACCACAATTCCTTATCATTATATTATCGTTTTTTTTTTTCTTGTATTATTATGAGATTCATTGTTATTAACTTTGTGATTTCCTTAACGGCATCAGTATTATCATCATTGCTATATTTATAATCATTAGTTGAAGGAAATTTATGGGAAGGAATAAAGAAACAAAAGAAAAGGGTGAATAAACAAACACACTTTTAAGATATTTATGAACACCCCTAAAAAATTACTTCTAGGGATAATTATTTTTTCTGCACTTTTTCCTAAGTCTCTGTGGCGTAACGGTTAACGCAGCCGCCTCTGAAGCGGGAAAACCGGGTTCGATTCCCGGGGGAGACAACAAAATTGCATTTTAATTATTTATTTATAGTTTTTATGAGATTTTTAGCCTTAATAAGACGATGCTGAATTTGTTATCACTTGCTATTACTATTTTTTAAAATCATTACTGCTATTGTTATTAATGTAATTATAACAGTAGAGAAAGGGAGAGAGAGAGAATGGTGTCAAGAATTCAGAGAGAGAGAGATAGAGAGATAGAGAGATAGAGAGATAGAGAGATAGATAGATAGATAGATAGATAGATAGAGAGAGAGAGAGAGAGAGAGAGAGGAGAGAGAGAGAGAGAGAGAAGAGAGAGAGAGAAGTATCCACATCTTTCTTTTTCTCTACTTTCTATCTGTGTGTGTGTTCCTCTCTGTCTCTATATATGATAAATACAATTGTTTATACCTGTCGTGTAACTCGTGTATTTTACTGCCAATAAAAATATTCAAAATGCAATAGGCCTACTTGGTGCTAACGACCCTTGTGCAACAGTGGTTGAGTGACAAGCGACTTTCATTTGTGTCAGTATTGATCCCCGTTGCTGTAGAATTTCGTTTTGTAAAAAAGAAAATTATATGGACTAAATATGACTGTGTTCACTCTCCTCCCCTCTCCTTTCTTCTATCCATCTTCACCTCTCTCTTTCTTTATCCTCCCACCCCACACACGCACACCTACATACACACACACGCATATATATATGCATGTGTGTATATATATAGATGGATAAACAAAAATATACATCCCCTGAGAATAGGTGGATGTGAAAAGAATACTTCAAAGTAGAGTCGTAAAAGAGCCTGACCAACCCGCCTGCGCCAGCGTGGTCGGGTGCGGCCCTTTCCTTCCTGCGATGCAAACACCGCAACGAGAGGGTGCAGATTGGGAAAGTCAACGGATTTGGAAGGCTGGAAGGTAAGATATATATATATACATATACATATATCTAATGTATATATATATATATATATATATATATATATATATATATATATACATATATATACATAAATACATATATATATATTATATAATATATATATATATGTATATATGTTCATATATATGTTTGTGTATACCGCGCGCGCACACAACACATACACATATACACACATGCACATATATCGTAGATACACGAGGGAATTAATCACACGAGAACAAGTGGGAAAGCACATTCCATCCGGACGGGCCAAACAAACAAACTTGGACGAGGCGTCAGAAATAGATTATATCGCGAGGACTCGAGCGGTCAACAGGGAAGGAGGCAGTTACGAAAAATTGAAGCACCATGACCCGAAGTGGCGAATGAGCCCCATATCGAAAATAAAAGGATGCTCAATGACGGAGACTGTGGACTATGCTTCCAGTAGCCGTGTTCATTCTGGTGGCTCATCCCGGGTAAACCCATTTGAAGTGCAGTGAACCCTCGCTATAACGCGGTTCACCTTTCACGTTCTCGCTGCTTCACGGATTTCCATTGCATTGTGTTCTGCATTCTGATTGGCTAATCAGTCTCTCCGCTTCTTCTCTACCTGTGTGTCAATAACGTTACGGTTTAATATGTACATTTATACAGTACATTTATTTGTTAAACAAATGCTTGGGCCTGTAAAAAGGTTTTGTTCTTTGGTTTCAATGTATTGTAGAGCATTGCATTATATAATAATTGTAAAAAAATAAAGTTACTACTTCACGGATTTCGCCTATCACGGTTCTTTTTGGAACGTAACCCCGCGAAAACGAGGGTTCACTGTATTTAGTGTACTATTGTGATAGAACATAGCGGGCACGAATTAGAAATGAGAGACAGTAACATGGGAGTAATAACTGAGAGTTATTCTGAAACATAGGATTAGATAGAAAGCGAAGATTTCTATGAACATATAATGGAAATAACTTGATTTTTAAATTTAACTAATGTGGCAATATTGTGTTAAATGTATCTTTGTCAACAGTTAATCGATAGGTTAATTTAATAGATAGGTTCATTTATAGGAATACTCAAATACCTGTTTTCTAAGATGGATAGCTCAACGGAAGTGTGGAGGCACTGACAAGTCCTATTGTTGTCAGACAGAGCGTAAAATTGATTTTTTGTCTTTCTTGTATTTGATTTTGTCATGATTATTAATCCTAATTGCTTGATGGTTGATCAATGTAATAACATAGAAATACAACTTAGTTTGTGCTTATAATAATTTACTTTTTTATTCTTTTAGAATAATATTCAATTCACAGAGCATGTCTATTAAGTATTTGCTTCTCTTGTGATCAGCATTCTTTTGTGTAATATCTAATTGATTTATTAACTTGAGATATTAGATAATTAATTTTGATATTTTTGTTTGATATTTGGCTCATTAAGATATGACGCAATTTTAATGTTGCTGATTTTGTTTTTGATATATTTCATGATTGATAATTATATAACAGTGTCATAACTAGTATGTAAAGTATCAAGATTCTAAATAATGTCTTGCATGTTTTTTTTATGTGATATAATCTTTGATTTTGTGATTTTATTACACTACACTGATAAGGAATTATTAATTAATAAATGTATTGTTCATAAACATTTAACTCAATTCTTGAATTCCACTAACATAGAATTAATATGGTCACTTTGAAGTACATTGATAATTTAATTAAAATACACCATAGTTATTGAAAACAATTAAACATTTACTAATCTAACATAATAAGTCTTGATACTGAAGAGCATTCAATGAAATGTGGAATAAAAAGGGCCACAGCGTATATATATATATATATATATATATATATATATATATATATATATATATATATATTACAAATATAAATGTGCATACGTATATATATATGTGTGTGTGTGTGTGTGTGTAAATGTGTGTCTGTGTCTGATATGAATTGAATTACATTTGTAGGACGCTTATCTTTCATTCTCTATATCAGCATACAAGTATTAGAAGTATTATAAACTTCGGGTTAAAAATAGCCAATGTAACGGATAAAAGCATGAATACCATTTCTTGGTGAAGGCAGACAATAGATATGAAACGTCTCTACAACAAGGAATCCAAGAAGTAAATCTGCCAAGGGACGAATTTCTTGTGATTTTATCCGTAAGCGTCTACATATTTGGAGGAACAAATGTTCGTAATGCAAATGAACGGCCAGTTAGAACCGCGCAAGGCCTGACCCACTGAATATACGATCATATACACATTTAAATGCATATTTGTCTATCTATCTGATAGACATACATTCATCTATCTGTCCGTCAGATATGCATGTCTGGACTGGTAATAGACCTTTATTTCTGTGTATATGCATGTCCTTAGAATGAATTTTTATTGGGTCGGGCCTCGCGCAGCTTTTACAAACAAGCCGAAGGTCACAAGTAGGCGCGTTTCCTCGAGCCACAGGAGAAAGTTATTACAGCGAACAAGGTTATCGGAAATGAAACGAAGGATGGGAACTAAAACACAAGTTCAGGATGAAAGCGTGTAGATGTAAGTGAAAATGTTGCTGTAGTTGCTATATTTTTTCCTTGAGGCTAGGAAGGGATAAAGCAACTGAACAGAAATTCCAGGATATCAGAAATGGAAGCAAAATTTAACAGAGAAACAGTATAACATATACAGGCTTGACTACCAGTACATAAGCCTTTTCCAGGTGTAATCGTGGTCCTGGCCAAAATATGATGGCAACTACAATGACAATGATGACATAATGATAAGGATACGCTAATTTCAGCAGCAGTGTTGAGAATTATTCGAATAACGTTAAGAATAGTGACAGCAATTACGGTAATAGCAACACTGATAATGATAAATTAATTGACAATAACATAATATAAGATATAGAAGAGTTACAAATGCCGTTTTTTTCTGGTTACCCTCTTTCCTGTCTCTTTTCATTATAATAATAAAAGTAAATGAAAACGGGCAAAAAAATACTAAATATACAAAATATTTTTGATACCGACCAAGATTAAGAAGAGGGGAGAGAGAAGTAGTGATAGATAGATGGAGATTTATCATTGTTGTCAATTATGTATGTGAATATCATGATTTGATTATTCATAGTACTATGGTATCTTACTATTTCTAAAATCTTTAATATAAGTTTCTTTTATGATTTTCATAATTTCTGTCATTATTGTGATAACGCCTTTCTTCTTATAAGTATCAACATTATTTTCTTAGTGGTAACAAAATCATCATTATTATTATATTCTTATCATAGGTTGTATGATTAGTGGCATTTGTTCATTGCCATAACTATCATAATCATGGAATCATCGAAAACCTGTTTCCATCATTATCATTATATCAACGTATTAGAAGGAACTGTTCGAAAAATTAAACAAATATAAAAGAGATAAACAAATAAATATACATACATAAATGAATAAATAGTCACACAGAAAAACATAGATAAAAATGTTAGCAAAGGAATATATATGATAAAAATAAAACTTTACTGTTATCCATATATTGTTTCCTACATCAAAAATTATAAGTTCTGTGTGTAACGGTTAACGCAGCCGCCTCTGAAGCGGGAATACCGGGTTCGACTCCCGGCAGAGACAATTTCATTGTAACTTTTTTTCCTTTAGCTTTTTTTAGTACCCTCCTTATTGAGATAACTATGATAAAGAGTAATAATAGTGATATTAATAATAATTATGTTAAAAAAACAAACAAAAAACAACCATAGGAATAATAATGACGCAATGATAATGATAACCTAACGGCAGTAGCAGTGATGATAATGATTCTAGGAGTAATGATAGTAAGGATGGCAATACCAAAGGTGATATTCATAGATGAATTGACAATAACATAATAAAAATATTTGTGAGTACTTACAAATATAAACAATCTTTTCGGGTTCCCTTCTTTCCTGTTTCTCCTCATGAGAATGATTGTAATAACTGTAAAAAGGATAAAGACAATACTAGTTATACGCAGTTATTTTGATACTAATCAATATAATAATAATGATTATAAGATAAGAGAGAGAGGGGTTATTATCAATCCTAAATGCAATATTTCATTATTTGTTGATTTGAATATTCATAGTACTATGGTATCAGCACAATTCTCTATTCTATTTTTTTTTTATTTTTTCATGCTTATAATGTATTTATTTATAATAATTTTATTGTGATAAATCCTCTTTCTTTTTCGCATTACTATCATAGCTATAATCAACATTATCCTTTTCTTATCGGTAGCAAAATCATCATTATTATTGTTAATTAAATAATTCTTATCACTGGTGAGTAGGACACGAGATGTAGGCTTAAAAATAACGGCAATTTCTTGATTTCTACACGAGTTGAATTCTCAATGACTTGTTTACAGTAATTATGAAATTTCACGTGTACAAGTATGTGCGTTTCTTTCTTAAATCATTTCAACTTGCTGATGAATATAATTGTATATATACATGGACTTCATGAATATATTGGTTGTAACACTCTTAAGTATATAGGCCTACTTAGTGTTAAATCCCTATGTATTTGATTGACAAGCGGCAATCATTTGTTTTTCAATCATTTGTGTCTAATTCCCTTGCAGTAGCTGTAATGATTTTTGTTTGTGCGTTTGTTTTAAGGACGAAAAGGACGTAAACTAGATTATAGGATTTCTTTTGTTGAGAAACATTTTGATTATCAATAATGTGTTGATGCGTCTACCTCTATATAACTATCTTTCTCTCACCATATATATAAATACGTATATCTCATTTTCTCGTTTCCTTTATCTGTCCTGTATCTCTCTCTGCCTCCGTCTCCTCTCTGTCTCTACTCTCTCTTTTTCTCCATATCTCTCTCTCTCTCAGTATGTACTTCTCCCTCTTTGTTTACAATAAAATATGATATAGTGTTGAAGAAGAAACTTATATGGACTAGATTTTATTGTCTCCGGTGGGAATAGATACTGTGTTCACTTTTATTTCCAATATCATTGTGTCCTGTTCTGCAAAATGAATGTGTGTTTGGGAGTGTTTCTCTATTAAATCCTTCTCTTTCTCTGTATCTCTTTTTCTTTCCACTTCACCCCCCTCTCTCTCTTCTCTGTCTCTCTTTCACTCCACATTTTATTGATGTTATAAACAGTTAAAATCTATTCGTGGGCTTTAATTCTTACTTTGTTACAATTGTAGGGAGTCAACCTTCATTTGATATGTTTGTTACTACTTATTTAATTACATTTTCAAGATGCTTATCTTCCATTGTTTTATGTCGCCATGTAGGTATTAAAATAATTTTAAAGTCAAGGTCAAAAAAAGCCAACATCAACAGATAAAAGCATGAGAGAGAGATTGATTCAATAGTATTGTTATCAATTATGCATTTTCTATATTATTTCTGATTTGATTATTATTATTGCAATGGTAACAACAGATATAAAGTTTAAAAGCATTGTATAATTAACATCGTTGTTACTTTAGTCTGATTATCAGAATCATTATCATTATCAACTTTGTGATTTCTTTGTCAGTATCAGTATCATTATCACTGCTATATTATATTTTCATCATTAGTTGTACTATTAGTGGCGTTTGTTTATCGCCATAACAGTCATTGTCATTGCAAAAACACATGGGGGGGGGTAACCTACTCCGAGAAAGCCTGTTTCCAGTATCATTATATAAAATTACGGGAACAGACCAACAAAGGAAAATAGATGAATAAACAAGTAAACAAATAAACTTACAAGATATATATTAACAACCTCCCGAAAAACCTGTTATTTTGAATTATATCTTTTACACAGTTTATATCCAAGTCTCTGTGGTGTAACGGTTAACGCAGCCGCCTCTGAAGCGGGAATACCGGGTTCGATTCCCGGCGGAGACGAACATACATACACTTTTATTTAGTTATTTATTGTTGTTCTAATGATTTTTAACCTAAGTCAGATGATTTTGTTAACATCACTTGCTGTTATTTCTATTTAAAAAAAATCATTATTACTGCTATTAGTATTACTATAATTATAATGGCAGAGAGAATATAAGTTTATCACTGATGTTTAGATTACTTTCATTGCTAAGGTAACATTGCAGCTACATTAATTAAAATCTTTATATTATCATTTACTAATATTGTTATACCCACTATTATTAAAAAACATACTTATCATCATTACCAACCTTAATAGTTTCTTATCACTATCATCATCATTGTGTGGTGTATCTAAGTATCCTGTGTGCCAGAGGTGCCTTTACGCAAATAAAGTGAGTTATCATCCCCCTGGTATAAGCCCCTTGAAGTGGTAGCGTGGCTTGAGGAGCTTCTTTCGGCGTGGGTTTGTTCCAGCACTACCCTCTCCGTCGCACAATGATATTACAAGGAACATGATTAATAAGAAGTTAAAATCATCTTTAAGAATTAGGTTAAAATGAATAAAAAGATAGTAAAACAATAAAATGAAAGCTTACTTTAAAAATATGTATATGCATAAAATCAAGAATGCAGCATAATATATAGCCAAAGCAAAATCAAAACTTACTAAAACCTCAACTAAAACTGATAATCATTATATAAAAACAAGATCACATCCAGCTCCTATATGCAAGGCAAAGCAACCTTAGACTTGACTTTATCTCCCTTCGCAGTTTCCAGGCGTCGAGCCGGTTTCACTCAGAAAAAGGGTGGAACATAAACACCATGTCTCTGCTGTGGTCTCTCCCGAACTGTTTATTTTTCGCGGCACCCGAAAGGGGGGGGGGGTGACAGTGACGTCACTTTTTTTACTAAAAAGTAAAACAGAAAATATAATCCTGCCCAAGTGAATAAAACTAAATTATTTTGTTAAAATGGGAAAAAATGTAAAATCAAAATAATATGCATGAGTAAAATACTACTAAAAATGACGTTGATAGCAGTGTTCTACCTAACCAATAAAATCTTTATCTGATTTATTTACCACTGAACTAATCAAGGAAACGAAAAATTAATTAAGAATAGACATGGCGACAAAGAATCGCACGAAAAATAAAAACTAAGCAAACTAATATAAAACGAAAGACGAAGAAAATGTACCAAAACGGGCAAACTAAAACAAAGAAGAGATAAGAAACTCGAAAGAAAATACTAAAATACATACAATAACAGGATGAAATCCGACAGGTGGGAAAAGGCATGTCGACCAAGTTACGCATAACATGAGCAGGGGAGCGCGGGCGAGGATGCCAGATATCGCGAGAGGCAAAGATGCGTGGTGGCGCCTAGCCGCACTACAATTGTTTTATCATTCTTGTTCGTCATAATTATCAATATCATCATATTATCATGAACATACGCGAAGGAAAAGTCTACAGTGAAATTAAACATATGAATAAAGAATCAAATCAAATCAACCGACAAGTAAATTATATTAGTACTTCTATCTCCATTTAAACTGTCTTTGTTATATAACGGTTAATACAGCCGCCTCTGAAGTGGGAATACCGGGTTCGATTCCCTGCTGAGACAAACACATATAGTAATAACAATTATAATACCACTACTGCTAATTGTGATGATGATAATGCTAATGATACTACTACTTCTAATGATAAGAAAAAAGAGAAAACGATGATGAAAATATCAATATGGCTATCATCTGCATTATAATTAACCTTATTAACATTAACCGATATAATTATCATTCATCGATATTTACCTTATTTCTAATACTATTATCATTATTGCTGTTGTCATTATCATTTCTATAACACGTGATTATCACAATTATCACTGTCATTATCATTACTATTATGATTATCATTATTATTGCTATTATCTTAATTTACACCAGGGTTCGCATACTTTTCAATATATAAATTGATATAGGCCTACTTAGGGTTAAAGAGCCCTGTGCAGTTGATTGACAAGCGACAATCGTTCATTCGTGTCTAATTCCCTTGTAGTTGCTGTAATTTTTTATTTATCTTATTTTATATATATAACATTTACGTAGACTAGTTTATAGTATTTCCATTGTTAAGAAAAAAAAATGTTTATTAATATTTTTCTGAGTCTACTCTCCACCTTTCTTTCTCTATGTATAGATGTGTATGTCTCATTTTCTCGTTTTGTTTATCTGTTTCTGTATCGCTCTTTCTCTCCGCCCCTGTCCTCTCTCTCTACTCCTTTCTTTTTCTCCATCTCTCTCTCTCTACCTGTTTGTATGTATCTCTTCCTCTTTGCTTATGATAAATATGAAACTCACATGGACTAGATTTTATTATTTCCGGTGCGGACAGATACTGTGTTCACTTTTATTTCTAATATTGTCCTTTTCAGCAAAATGAATCTGTGTTTGGGAGTGTTTCTTTTCTCTGCATCTCT
>NW_020872535.1:616845-620340 GCF_003789085.1 Penaeus vannamei
CAAATGCTTGGGCCTCTAAAAAAGTTTTGTTCTTTGGTTTCAATGTATTGTAGAGCATTGCATTATATAATAATTGTAAAAAAATAAAAGTTACTACTTCACGGATTTCGCCTATCACGGTTCTTTTTGGAACGTAACCCCCGCGAAAAACGAGGGTTCACTGTATTTAGTGTACTATTGTGATAGAACATAGCGGGCACGAATTAGAAATGGGAGACAGTAACATGGGAGTAATAATTGAGAGTTATTCTGAAACATAGGATTGGATAGAAAGCGAAGATTTCTATGAACATATAATGGAAATAACTTGATTTTTAAATTTAACTAATGTGGCAATATTGTGTTAAATGTATCTTTGTCAACAGTTAATCGATAGGTTAATTGAATAGATAGGTTCATTTATAAATATAAAAATAGCCAATGTAACGGATAAAAGCATGAATACCATTTCTTGGTGAAGGCAGACAGTAGATATGAAACGTCTCTACAACAAGGAATCCAAGAAGTAAATCTGCCAAGGACGAATTTTTGTGATTTTATCCGTAAGCGTCTACATATTTGGAGGAACAAATGTTCGTAATGCAAATGAACGGCCAGTTAGAACCGCGCAAGGCCTGACCCACTGAATATACGATCATATGCACATTTAAGTGTATATTTGTCTATCTATCTGATAGACATACATTCATCTATCTGTCCGTCAGGATACGCTAATTTCAGCAGCAGTGTTGAGAATTATTCGAATAACGTTAAGAATAGTGACAGCAATTACGGTAATAGCAACACTGATAATGATAAATTAATTGACAATAACATAATATAAGATATAGAAGAGTACTTACAAATGCCGTTTTTTTCTGGTTACCCTCTTTCCTGATTCTCTTCATTTTAATAATAAAAGTAAATGAAAACGGGTAAAAAGAACTAAATATACAAAATATTTTTGATACCGATCAAGATTAAGAAGAGGGGAGAGAGAAGTAGTGATAGATGGAGATTTATCATTGTTGTCAATTATGTATGTATAGTCTATATCAATATTGATTTGATTATTCATAGTACTATGGTATCTTACTTATTCTAAAATCTTTAATATAAGTTTCTTTTATCATTTTCATAATTTCTGTCATTATTGTGATAACGCCTTTCTTCTTATAAGTATCAACATTATTGTCTTAGTGGTAACAAAATCATAATCATTATTATATCATTCTTATCATAGGTTGTATGATTAGTGGCATTTGTTCATTGTCATAACTATCATAATCATGGAATCATCGAAAACCTGTTTCCATCATTATCATTATATCAACTTATTAGAAGGATATAAGAGATAAACAAATCAATATACATACATAAATGAATAAATAGTCACACAGAAAAACATAAATAAAAATGTTAGCAAAGGAATATATATGATAAAAATAAAACTTTACTGTTCTGCATACGTTATTTACTACTTCCAATATGGTGCAACGGTTAACGCAGCCGCCTCTGAAGCGGGAATACCGGGTTCGACTCCCGGCAGAGACAATTTCATTGTAATTTTTTTCCTTTAGCTTTTTGTAATACCCTCCTTATTGAGATAACTATGATAAAGAGTAATAATAGTGGTATTAATATTAATGATACAAAACCAAAAACAACCAAAGAAATAATAATGACGCAATGATAATGATAACCTAACGGCAGTAGCAGTGATGATAATGATTCTAGGAGTAATGATAGTAAGGATGGCAATATCAAAGGTGATATTCATAGATTAATTGACAATAACATATAAAAATATTTGTTAGTACTTACAAATATAAACAATCTTTTCGGGTTCCCTTCTTTCCTGTTTCTCCTCATGAGAATGATTGTAATAACTGTAAAAAGGATAAAGACAATACTAGTTATACGTAGTTATTTTGATACTAATCAATATAATAATAATGATTATAAGATAAGAGAGAGAAGGACAGGTTATTATCAATCCTAAATGTATACATGCATGCACATACACACACACACACACACGTGGGTGTGTGTGTGTGTGTGTATTATTGTTGATTTGAATATTCATAGTACTATGGTATCCGCACAATTCACTATTCTGATTTTTTTCTTATTTTTCATGCTTATAATGTATTTATTTATAATAATTCATTGTGATAAATCCTCTTTCTTCTTCGCATTACTATCATAGCTATAATCAACATTATCCTTTTCTTATCGGTAGCAAAATCATCAATATTATTGTTAATTAAATAATTCTTATCACTGGTGAGTAGGACACGAGATGTAGGCTTAAAAAATAACGGCAATTTCTTGATTTCTACACGAGTTGAATTCTCAATGACTTGTTTACAGTAATTACGAAATGTCACGTGTACAAGTATGTGCGTTTCTTTCGAAAATCATTTCAAACTTGCTGATAAATATAATTGTATATATACATGGACTTCATGAATATATTGGTTGTAACACTCTAAGTATATAGGCCTACTTAGTGTTAAAGATCCCTATGTATTTGATTGACAAGCGGCAATCATTTGTTTTTCAATCATTTGTGTCTAATTCCCTTGCAGTAGCTGTAATGATTTTTGTTTTAAGGACGAAAAGGACGTAAACTAGATTATAGGATTTCTTTTGTTGAGAAAACATTTTGATTATCAATAATGTGTTGATGCGTCTACCTCTATATAACTGTCCATCTTTTTCTCACCATATATATAAATACGTATATCTCATTTTCTCGTTTCCTTTATCTGTACCTGTATCTCTCTCTGCCTCCGTCTCCTCTCTGTCTCTACTCTCTTTTTCTCCATCTCTCTCTCTCTCTCTCAGTATGTACTTCTCCCTCTTTGTTTACAATAGATATGATATAGTGTGAAGAAGAAACTTATATGGACTAGATTTTATTGTCTCCGGTGGGAATAGATACTGTGTTCACTTTTATTTCCAATATCATTGTGTCCTGTTCTGCAAAATGAATGTGTGTTTGGGAGTGTTTCTCTATTAAATCCTTCTCTTTCTCTGCATCTCTTTTTCTTTCCACTTCACCCCCCCCCCTCTCTCTCTCTCTCTCATTCCTCTCTGCTCTTTCACTCCACATCTAGTTAAATCTATTCGTGGCTTTAATTCTTACTTTGTTACAATTGTAGGGAGTCAACCTTCATTTGATATGTTGTTACTACTTATTTAATTACATTTTCAGATGCTTATCTTCCAATTTTTTATGTCGCCATGTAGGTGTTAAAATAATTTTAAAGTCAAGGTCAAAAACAGCCAACATCAACAGATAAAAGCATGAGAGAGAGATTGATTCAATAGTATTGTTATCAATTATGCATTTTCTATATTATTTCTGATTTGATTATTATTATTGCAATGGTAACAACAGATATAAAAAGTTTAAAAGCTTTGTATAATTAACATCGTTGTTTACTTTAGTCTGATTATCAGAATCATTATCATTATGAACTTTGTGATTTCTTTGTCAGTATCAGCATC
>NW_020872535.1:620440-625440 GCF_003789085.1 Penaeus vannamei
AAACCAGGGAGAACAGGGGGAGGAGAGGAAGGAGAGGAGGAGGAGGAGGAGGAGGGTTTGGATTTGTTGTTATCGCCTCCTGGGTGTTTCCTGGTGCGCCGCGGTGAGAGAGGGTCGCTCGAGGTCTCAGATCGCGCAAGGGAACGGCTGCGCGGTTGACCGGGTGGCGAGCGAGGGGCTACTGATAGGGAGGGGGGGGGAGTGGCTTCACGGGCCTCTCCCTAACCTCCAAAGTGTGGGTGAGTTTCAAGATTTAGTTATTCTTTTGCTTCTTACCTTGCGAAATGCGTGAGCGCTTCGCCCTTTCTGCTCTTAAAGATGACGAAATATCGCTTATATATATATATATATATATATATATATATATATATATATATATATATATATAATACTATATTTATATATAATATATATATATTATATTTATATATATATATATATAATATATAATATAATATATATATATATATATATATATATATATTTATGTGTGTGTGTGTGTGTGTGTGTGTGTGTGTGTGTGTGTGTGTGTGCGCGCATTTGTATACATATATAAATATATGTACATATATACATGTACATATATGTGTATATGTACATATATGTGTATATGTACATATATGATATATGTACATATATGTATATATATATAATATATGTACATATATGTGTGTGTATGTGAGTGTGTGTGTGTGTGTGTGTGTGTGTGTGTGTGTGTGTGTGTGTGTGTGTGTGTGTGTATGTGTATGTAGTATGTCTTGTTAAACACATCTATGTATATGTACATGTACATGTATATGTATATATCTATATATATCTATATTTATCTATATCTATCTATCTATCGTATACATAAACGCATGCAGTGAATGTGTATGCGTGTATGTATTAGACAAGGGGTCGGCAACCTTTGGCACGCGTGCCAGACTTGGCACGCTGATCGCTTGTCTATGGCACGGCATGTGATTCGAAGGAGCAAACAAAAAGTTAAAATTAATTTAAGACGAAAATATATCGTACCGCAATGAGGAGTACGGTACGTGAATACAACGAGATGTAAACGAGTATGAGACCTGTTGGCCCTTGGCGCTCGCGTCAGCCACACAGCGCCCTGGTGTTTCCATGACTGTCAAGCCGCCGTACGTGAGTGGCACTCTTTCTAGCTCTGTCGCAAAAAATAATGCAACGGAGGCCAGCTACAAGCTAGCTTTACGATAAACATGGTAAGCGCAAAGCCAGGGCTACCTCTTTTCTCCACCTTGGCTGAACTGTCATCGATGGGCCTCAGCACCTGTGTGACCCACTGACCGCCTTCCTGTCCCGTAGCCTTGAACATCGACTACGAATGCACTTGGTGACTGTTCCGTGGGGGATTCGCCGCTCCTCTCCCTGTCCTACCCTTCCTTGAAGCTCTGCGGAGGCGCAGAGTGGCCGGCTCGCTGCCTCGCATGTGCACGTTGCGGAAGGACTGTTCAGGAACGGAATGAACCAACTGTCTCTCTACGAAGCGGTCGAAGATGGGGTATTGCCTGGACCTCCTCTCCCTCGAAAGGTTTTAAACCGCCCAAAAAGGCCAAATCTTTATCCTTTGGCGCAGTCTACTATGAAGCACTTTTGATGGTGCGTCCGTGAGGGCAGTTCTAACTTATCCTCACCGAGGTTTTCTGCCCTAAAAGATTATATAGTTTCGACGCCCGAGCCTTGGAAATGCTCCCGGATCGCCCTATCCCTTGTCACGATTATGTCATATTCGAAATCTGGATCTGGAGGAGCGGCACCGGCATGGGAATGAGTCTAAACCTCGACTCCCGTTCGAGCCTCCTCTTTCGAGACACCCTCCTCCACACACTCACGCAAACACACACATACATACAAAGACCCCCTCCTCACCCCCAGCCCCCCACACAGAAACAAAAACACCTTCCCTTCACAAACACAATCATCCCTCACCCACCCCACACAAACAAACACCCCCCTCCCCCACCCCCCACACACAAACAAAATTGCAAGCGCTCACCAACGTCATCAAAAAGGATATAACAGAGGTCGGCAACCTATGGCACGAGTGCTAGACGTGGCACGAGAGCCCTTGTCTATGGCATGTCATGTGATTCAGATGACCAAAGAAAAAGTTAAACAGGAAGATCATATGGTGGGTATAAATCTAAAATTATAAAACATCTATTTTTTTGTAACAAACAATACTAAATGCTACAAGAATAGAAGATAATATGGTGGGTATAAATCTAAAATTATAAAACATGTATTTTTTGTTACAAAAAAAAAACTAAAATGCTACAAGAATAGTAATATGGTGGGTATAAATCTAAAGTTATTACAAGCTAAGTGCTACAAGGTTATGAATGCGTAGGAAAATACATCTGTTATACAGTGCTGAAAAAAAACTTGCACACAAGGTTATGAATAAGAATGCATTAATTACCAACTGGCACACTATGTTCAAAAGGTTGCTGATCCCTTTAATAGACCTTGTGCATATGCTGTGTACGTATTCGTGTCTGTATCAGAAGATTTGAAGCGAAACTGGCTTAGTGTCCTGCAAGCGACATCATATGCCATGGAATACCTAGGTCGAAATGCAAATTTGATGACGAATGACAGCGCAGAGAAGAAACTTGATATCTTTATGACGTTTTATCCTTTCCCGCTCTTAAATAATTCGTCATTACACCGTCCACTGCCACGAATTCTGGAATGCACCGCTGCTCTACGTGTCACAGACGAAAAGAAAAGAAATCGTCCATGCTTTCAGAAATTACGTATCCGATAGCAATGGCTTTGTACCGTAGACATTCGTTCATGGGTCATTTAAGATCCTTTACCTGTGTAAAGGGCTTGACATTTGAATTTAATTAATTTTCTTTTGTCCATTTAACACAAGGAGGCAACGCAATCTTTATAAAGAGGCGATGTAGTCTTAATAAGGAGAGTTTGAAGTCTTTATAAAGAGACTATGTAGTTCTTGTAGTTCTTCGTAAGGACGCTATGTAGTCTTTATAAGCAGGCTATGTAGTCCGTGTAAAACTATGCAGACTTTATAAGTGTTCTAGGAAATGGTTATAAGGGGGCTATTTAGTCTTTATAAGAAAGTTATATAATCATTATAAGGATGCAATGATGTTCTTATAAAGTTGCTACACAGAATTTTAATCTAATATTTAACCTATTATGGGATGAACATTTCAAATTGCAGTGTTTTCTATTCTTCATAGAAATAATAAAATGTAAAGTGCAACTATTTATTACTCATTATTATTTACACATCATTATTTACTCATCGTTGTTTACTCTTGATTTACTCATGATTTACTCACCATTTTCACTCACAATCATTTACTCATCTTTATTTACTAACCATTGTTTATTCATAATTGCTTACACATATTTTACTCATCATTCACTTACCTCCCTTCTTTCCTTGCCCCTTCCCTCCCCTCTTCACTCCTTGCTTGCTCCTTCTCTTCTCTCCTTCTTTGCCCCTTCTCTCCCCTCCCCCTTCCCTTCCCTCCCACTCTCCCTTTACCCCTTCTCTCTCCTCTCTTCCCTTCCCTCCCCTCTTTCCTTGCCCTTTCCCTCCCTCCTGCCCTACCCTCCCTCCACTTCTCCCTTACCCCTTCCTTCCATTCTCAGCCTCTTCCCTTGCCCCTCGCCCTCCATTCTCACGGCCGTCTTCCCTTGCGCCCTCCGCCTCCAGTTCTCTCCCTCTTCGCTTGCCCCTCGCCCTCCATCTCCCGCTCTTCCTTGCCGGCCTCGCCTCATTCTCCCTCTTCCCGATCCATTCTCCCTCTTCTCTTATACGGTCGGCCTTCCCTCCATTCTCTCCCTCTTCCCTGCCCCTCCCCTCCATTCTCCCCTCTTCGCCTTTGCCCTCTTCTGCTCCCCCTCTTCCCCTCCATCTCCCCGCTCTCTTCTCTACCCCTTCCTCCATTCTCTCCTGTGCCTCTTCCTTTGCCCCTCCCGTCCATTCTCTATGTCCGTCTGCCCTGCTTCCCTCTCTGCCCTTCTCTTCCCCTCTCCCTCCATTCTTCCCATCTTCTCCCCTTCCCCTCCATTCTCCCCTCCCCTTCCTCTCTCTCCCTTCCTCCACTCCCCCTCTTTTCTTTCCCTTCCCTCCATTTCTCCTTCTTCTCTTACCCTTCCCTCCATTTCCCTGCTTCCTCCCTTCTTCGCCCTGCTTCCCTTCCCGCTCTTTCTACCCCTTTCGCCTCCATTCTCCCCTCTTCTCCCTTGCCCCTCTGTCTCTTTACCCTTCCCTCTTCTCTCTCTTTCCCCTCCCCTCTCCCCTCTTCCCTCCATTCTCCCCTCTTCCCCTCTTCCTCCCTTCTCTCTCTTCCCTTTTCTCTTCTCTCCTCCACCTGTTGCCTGTACTTCCGCCTTCCCTCCATTCCTCTCCCTTTTCCCTTGCCCTCCCCTCTTCCTGCCCACTCCCCTCTCCTCTCCCTCTGCCTCCCTCGCCTTCCCCTCTTCCCTCTTCCTCCTCTGTCGGTCACCCGTTCTTGTACTCCCCCTCTTCCTCCCTTCTCTCCTCCACCCTGTTCCTGTACTTCCCCTTCCTTCCATTCTCCCCTCTTCCCTCTTCCCCTTCCTCCTGTTTTCCTCCACCCTGTTCCTGTACTTCCCCTTCCTTCCATTCTCCTCTGCCTTGCCCCTTCTCACCCTTTCCCCTCTTCCTCCATTCTCTCCGTTCTCCCTCTGTTGCCCTCTTCCTCCTTCTCCGCCTCCCCTCTCACCTGTTCCTGTACTTCCCTTCCTCCATTCTGTCTCCTTGCCTCTTCCTTTCCCTCTTTCTGTTCCCATTCTCCCCTCTTCCTTCCCCCTGTTCTTCCCCCTCTTTCCCTCTCCTCCCCTTCTCTCCTTTCTCCCCCCCTCTTCTCCCCCCTCTTCTCCTCTTCCCCTCTCCTCTCTCTCCACTCTCCCTTCACGCTGTTCCTGTACTTCCCTTCCTCAGTTCTCGCCCCCTCTTCCCCTCTTCCTCCCTC
>NW_020872535.1:635440-640440 GCF_003789085.1 Penaeus vannamei
AACAAAAAGGATTTCTTCATCAAGAAAGTTGTCAAAAGACTGTATCCGGAAGGCTCTCGCATTTCCCTTGTGAGCTTCGTTTTAGTGTGACGTTGAGAGTGTGAGTCAACCTCCTTCCTGCACAGCGACAACTTTCTTCCGGTGTATTTTACCGTCCCACTCCATCCATGTCGCTATGGTATCTCTTACTGACTCAGATTAGCCGAATCTAACGGCTACTCTCATACTGTACTAAACATTCATTTTTATTATCGATATCCGCCTCTCCATAAGTACGAGTGGCTTTTGAATAGAGATTGTGCGAGGCGCGTGGTGACTGCCTGGGCGAGCGCACTAGTTCCCTCAGCGCAAGGTTTCGGTCTACGCAGCGGTTGTCTAGGGGAATTTTACACGCTGCGGGGGAAATCTCGGGGCAGCCTGCGTTGCTAGGGACGATAACTAATTAATTGCTATTTGAGTATTCAGCGTAGCACATTCTCTTGGCTGTATGAAGTTGTGAAGTTATCATCCTTTGCGTATGTATAACAGTAAAGTAAATAAGTGTCAATATTTCATAACCGCAGAAGGGCCAAAAACTTGTAACCCACATTTTCTTCAGAAACAATAAAGTATTTATTTTATGCATTGTTGATTACTTTCATTCTGATTGTTTTTATAATATTCGATATTTTAATTTTTAAAAACCATATCAACGCAAATGAAACGAAAAGTGAAGGAGATCCGTGTCAGAAATAAAGAGAACGAGAGAGCGACAACGGAATGGGTCGTGCCTAGGGAATTTTTCCGTCCGCGGGGGAACTTGTTAAATGGCGTTGTGTTGTTGGCCGAGTCACTTCGTGCTCTCCAATCCGTCTTCAATGACACAATGAGCAAAGGCATAAGGAACTTGGTGTCGAAACGAAAGAGAAGATTCAAAGAAGATGGGTACGACTTGGATCTTAGCTGTATCCTTTTTGTTTATAATGGCGTGAAGTGACGGCAAGAGACGAGTGTTAATAAGAGTGACAGAAGGCCAGAGTGGTGATGACAGGCCTCGGTAGGACCTGACTTTCCATTGCGAGTCGATTTCGTGTTCCACCCCTTCAGAAGTGGCATTGCTGACACGCCCGAGGAATACCTTGCGCCCGAGTGATCCTTGTGTGTGGAAAGAGGTCTTGGAGGGAGGAAGTGACAGTGATTTTAGAGGAGGACCGCTTAGCCTTGAGGAAGTGTTCCAAGAGTTTTGAAGTCCTTAGAGGAGAAGGATTTGGCTCCCTCGTCGTGATTCGGGCGTTGGAGTCCTCTGTCATCACGCCCTTGGCCCCGTGCGTGCTATTATCGTATTATTCTGCTTAATTATTACTAGTATTATGATAGTTTGATTATAATTTTTATTAGTACTCATACCCCATACTGTTTGATTATTGCAATTATTCATTGCTGTTATTATTGCATCACAGATATATTATTGCTGCTGCGTTATACGATTGTCGGTGTGTGTGGTGATAGTCATTTTGATTGTGAGTTTTGCGAGGAAAGTGAGTTGTGTGGTTCAGAGTGTCTTTAGTTGGGTGAGTGAGATGTCTATTTTTTTCTTTTTATTTGATAAGTGTATTTCGATTTGTGTTTGAGTCTGATTTGATGAAGTCAGTGTATTTTTGACCGTGCATCATGTGGCAGAGTGAACCGTTGTACAGTACATCTTGTGAATGCAAAATTTTGTGAGGCGAAATGTTTAAAATGATTAGAAATGTATGCAGTGTAATCATGGAAAAGAATTACGAAATGAAATGGTTTGCGAAAAGTTGAATGTATATGTTTATGGTGTAGTTGACAACAGTGGAAATGAGTGACATACTTATGAAAGTGGAGTGAAACGAGACCATACAGTTTTGATTTGAAAAATGAGGTCACCCGTAATTGTGTCTAATATAAGAGCGCAGTGAATGTTAACATGTAGTAAGTTTATCCAGTTTTTATTTTTTATTTGTTGAGTGGTCCTAGTGTCCATGATAGGAAATATATCATCTGAATTATGGCTATTTTCTTGAGTTTGATTATTGATAGACACCAAAGATTAAAACGAACAGAAAAGGGTTGTGAATTCTTACTGAAGTGTAGAACACATTGTTATCTTTTGCATTTGAGTAAAGCATGCATATAATTGATGCTTTTGATATGCTGTAACAGTATTTTCTCTGATAGTTTCTTATTGAGAGGGGGGAAGTTAACATAAGATATGTGATTTTTTAATTTACCTGAAAGATAGCTTACTATAAAAGGAATGGGTATATTGTTTCTGGAAATATCATATATTAATCTTTTCAGTTTGTTAGGTCGTTTGGAATTTGATTATGTATGTTTTTCTTATATATATAGTACTTTTAGAATGACAGTATTTAATTAAGGTCTATTCATCAACTAATTTCTTTTATGGTATTCTGTGGTATTTCTGTTTATGAGGAAGAAATAGAAAGAGAAAGAGAAAGAAAAGATTTAGGCCAGAATGCCTTGTGTGTATTAAGGTGTGGTAGGAAGGGTGTAGCTCCTAGTAAGGGATGGTGTCACCTGCTTTAAGATTTAAGATTGGTTTCAGGCAGTGTCGTGCTGCCTGTGGAGCTTGATCAATAATGGTGATCAGCACACCATGAATTTTACAGTACTTGTTTAGGGATCCATTTCCTGTTGGGACAGACAACTTTTATGAATATTGTATATTTTGGTGTTCTAATTTTTAAAGAGAAAAGAGACAGGCCCTAACTCATCTTAGTTCAGATTAAATGTTAATTCAGAGAGGTATTGTATTTTGATTTTCAAATAGCTTTCTCCATACTGGAAGATTTTGTTTCCTTGCACTGCCTTTGATAGTGGTATGGGAGTGTTATAAAGGATATGTTAATTAACACTAATTAAGGTAGTTGGCTGAGAGCAACCACAAGCAATGGCAATTAGTTCAGTTGTCATCTTCCTCGGGATTTATGATTGTTCGTGAAGTGGAACAGTATGCTTTAAGAGTATTTGATACACCTGAATATACTAGTAGTTTGGTTAGAGTTTAAGGATATCAGTGGAATAGCAATATACTCCAAACATGTTAAGGCACTTTGCTCAGGAACTTAATCTACTCCATGAAAGAAATGTAGTACTGGGCGAGATTTTGATATATTAGAGTTGATGATGATTTTTTTTTTAAATGTGTTGTATCAGTATTTCATAGGACTCTGGCACTGGAGTTGTTTTTACTACCACTACGATTATCATTATCAATATCAGTATCAGTACTATTATCATTACTATAAATATTACTATTACCATCATCACCACCACTGACACCATTTCCATTACCACTACCATTACCATCAATATAATCATCATCGTCATTATCATTTAAAGGAAAGGCACATTGGTAGTGGTATTGATGGCAATTGAAGGGATGGGAATGTTAGTGTTGGTAGAGGTAAAGACAGTACTAGTAAGAACAGTAGTAATATTATTACTTTTGCTAATGTTATTATTATTGATATCATCATCATTATCATCATCATTATCATAATCATTATCATAATCATTATCATAATTATTATCATCAATCATAATCATAATCATTATCATTATCCTCCTCCTCCTCCTCCTCCTCCTCCTCCTTCTCATCATCATCATCATCATCATCATCATCATCATCATCATCATCATCATTATCATTATCATTATCATCATTATCATTAGTAGTAGTAATAGTAGTAGTAGTAGCAGTAGTAGTAATAGTAATTAGATTAATGGGAATTATTTATTATTATATATATTATTATTATTATTATTATTATTATTATTATTATTATTATTATTATTAGTAGTAGTAGTAGTAGTAGTAGTAGTAGTAGTAGTAGTAATAGTAATAGTAGTACTAATAGTAGCAATAGTAATAGCAGTAGTAGTAGAAAAGGTGATGTTGGTTATAGTGTCGGCATTAATTAGAAGGAGAATGCATAGTGGCCAGTTCATGCCAAAAGGTAGAGATTATTAGATGTAACAAACTCATAACAACAATGATAGTAGTCTGCTATTGCTTCTCTTTCTAATTTTCATCAAAAAGGTGTGGATGATTATGATAAGGATGATATGAATGAAAATGAAATAAATGATTATGATGTTAATAATGATGATAATGGTGATGATGATGATAGTCATGATGATGACAGTAGTAAATAATAATAATAATTATAATAATGATGATGATGATAAAGATGATGATAGTAATGATAATAATACTAATGATGATAATAGTAATGATGATGATGATAGTAGTAGTGATAATATAGTAATGATATTGATAAGTTAGTTTGATAATAATGATAGTAAAAATGATTATGATAATGATAATGATAATAGTAATAGTACTTGTAATAGTAATGATAAGTATAATAGTAATGATAATGGTAATAGTAATTATGATATTAATGATAATGATAATACTAATTATAATGTTAATAATAATGGTAATGGTATGTGTAATAGTAGTGATATTAATGATATTAATGATATTAATTATAGTATAAGTAATAATACTAATAATCATAGTAAAGATAATAGTATTATCATGATTATTATGGTTATTATAATTTAAAAAATGATAATGCTATTAGTAATGATTTTTTTTGTGGAAAGGAAAACAATGATTATGAAGATGTTAATATTAATGATAATGATAGTAATATATGTAGAAATTATGGTGATCTAATGATGATGGTAATGATAAAAATAATGATGATAGTAATAATGAATATGTGATAATTGAAATCATAGAATTAATGATAGTGAGAATAGAGATGAAGTTATTGCAATAATGATTATAAATCAAAGGAAAGAGAATTATGTTATCTCTAATTATTCATGTTTTTGCATGCATAACTCATATTTTGTTTATAGTTGTTAGTCCCGTTTCTTAACGTTATTGCTATTGTTATTCATGGTTATGTTTGTGTGTATTAGGCATTATCATTTTGAACAATTTCATTATCACA
>NW_020872535.1:657940-667940 GCF_003789085.1 Penaeus vannamei
ATAGTGCTGAATTTTAGAGAGATTTGGGATATAATACCTGGGACTGAGATTTTCTTATATGAATAGTTTATAATTAAAACATGCATACAAAAGAAAGTTTAGATTTTAATGGCCTCTTTTGAGATGGTGTAAAATGCAGTAGACAATGCCAGTGTTATTAGGGGGAGGCAGATCAATCAGATTGAGGCTTACATTTTATACAGAACCTTTTTAGAATGTGTAAATAGAAAATACATTATCAGATTTTCTTCTGAATATATGTTGTGATGCATAGGAGCCAACTCTTGGTCTACTGTACCTTGTATAGGAATTACTTTAATGAGAATGGGATAATGTACTCAGAAAGAACTCTTTTTATCTTGAAAAGGATTGGGTGTTCAATTAATCCACCAGCAAAATTGGGTTATTTTTAAGTCCTGAAGCCCTCCCCTTTTTCCTCCCAGTTTGTGATTAACTATTTTGCCCTTGTACCTCTCAATTTTAGAATGTTCTCCATCTTTTTTGCTTGATGAATGTGATCTGAAATGTTGCTTTATAATGTACTTAGGAGTTAAGAGCTTATTTTTAGCAGATTAAGTGTTGAAAATCACCCCTCCATCCCCCTTATTTGCTGGTGTGGTATTTGATCATACCCATGTAATTTATGCCTTATCAAATGTTTTTTTTTTGTGACATATGACAAAATAAAAGTTCAATATTATGCTGCCTTGAGATAGGGGGGAGGGGGATGATATTTTCTTATCACTTTTTATTGATTGTTAAGCTTAGAATAGAAACACTTGGATTCTAAACTAGTTGTCACTGCTTACTTGAACTGTTTTATGGTTTTGCATTTGTCTGAAAATTTACAGGTTTGTTTTAGTAACATTTTCTTTATATTATGCTTTTAAGAGCATATTTTAAAGGGTAAGCATGCAGCATAGAGCTCACTCATAACATTTATTTTGTATGTGTTTCCTTGTGCCATAAAATCATATTGATTTGTTTTTGTTCTCCTAATTCTCACTCAGGTAGGTGCACCAGTAATGTGTGACAAATGATAATGGTGAATACTGCTTAGGGAATGAAATAGAAGTTGCCGGGTTCAGAGCTGGAAAGTACCTCTGGTGCTTCTAGACTTTGAGATTATCCTACATGACATAAGGAAAAGAATTAGTCACTGCAAGCACTAGAAAAACAGCTCAAAACTACTAATGCTACTTTTCTATATACATAGAAAAGTAACAGTAGATATTACTAGCAGTAATCATAGGTAAAATTTACAGTAATGACAGTGGAGGATAGTAGTAAATTAATGCCCCCAGCTCCAGGTATGGGTAATTGACTTGTGGTAGAGTGTGCCTGTCAGGTAAACAGGACATAGACTTGTGGCATGGTGAAGTATCACCTGGTAGCACATACCCTTTGCTTAGTGGATTAAGTGGTATATTTTGGCATTATTTTTACCAAATACCACTAAAGGTATCATGGATAATTTTTAAAGCTGTTTTTGTAGTGGTTTTAGTAATCAGTTCCTTTCTTAACAGAGCTTATCTATTTTTAAGTGTAGGACAGTTTTAAAGTTTAAAAGTTCCAATAAAGTAAATCATCTTAGTGGATAGTTATAGAAATGAAATGCTGATACTTGAAATTTTTGTGTAATATAAGAGCCAGAGACAGAAAATAGAAATAAGAATAAATTGACTTTCACAAAAGAAATGGATTTTAGGGGTTCATGGATAGACTTTTTGTTTATTTTTTAAAATCAATTAATGGATGTGTTTGTGCCAGCTATAGCTATAAGAAAATATATACCAGAGAGAGAAAGAGTGTATGTGTGTGCGTGGGTGCGTGTCTGCGTGTCTGCGTGTCTGCGTGTATGTGTTTGTACATGCATGCATTTATGTGTAGGTGTGTATGGATGTCCATGCGTTTGTGAGCATTTTTTTGTGCGGATGTATGTGTGCAAGTATGTGTGAATATGTGGGCGTGTGTTTGTGCATATGTGCATATGTGCTTGTGTGTGTGCATGCATGTTCACGTGTGTGTGTGTGTATGTGTGTGTGTGCGCGTGCGTGCGTGCGTGGAGTGAGTGAGTGAGTGAGTGAGTTAGTTAGTTAGTTAGTTAGTTAGTTAGTTAGTTAGTTAGTTAGTGAATGAGAGGGAGTGTGAGTAGATCTGAAAATGTAATAAGCTTATTAAGGGTTCTGTCTGTAGAAAAATATTACTTACACACCTTCATGGAATTACATCATCATATCTGCAATAGTTCTTAGATATTGATCACACCCACTTCTGTTGTTAAACACTGTTTTTGCTATTCAATATCCACAATTGTACCTGCACTAATGAGCCTAATAACAGTTAGATATGCATATTTACAAATTTTTGGATCTTTATATGTATATATATATATATATATATATATATATATTATATATATATATGAATATATATATATATATATATATATATATATATATATATATATATATATATATATATATATATATATATATATGTATGTAAATATATATAAATATGTATAAATATATATGATTTTATATAAATATAAAATATGAATATATATATATATATATATATATATATATATATATATATATATATATATATATATATATATATGTATGTATGTATGTAAATATATATAAATATGTATAATATATATGATTTTATTTAAATATAGAATATGAATATAATATATATATATATATATATTATATATATATATATATATATATATATATATATATATATATATATATATATATATATATATATATATATATATATATATATAATATATATGCTAACAATATATCTAATCGACAGTTATACTAATATGGTGTGTTTTTTCATAATAACTAAGGATATTTCAGAATTGAACCAAGAAATATTCCTATAAAATTTTCTGTATGATATTGACTGTATTGCTTTTGAAACTGCTTAATGGTTGGCAAGTGCTTGCTTCACATAGTCCACATTAGAAATTCTTCTGTCTTCCAAGTGTTACAATAGAAATCTTTATTACAGTTGTGTTGTATTTGTGCTTACTAGGTGCCACATGTACAGTGTTATTTTTTTGTGTGTGTAACAGTTGTCAATATTTTTGTGTTTTCTTGGTTTGTCAGTATATGTACATGACCTTCATGCTGTGTGAGATAATAATTTTTCTTGCTGTGCGGAATCCATAAACACGCATTACATATACCATTATTTTCTACTTATTTTCAACTTTTATGTATATGATTTTTTTTTCTAATTGATGCAAGGAAATGATAGAAGAGAACTAACTTGTGTAGATATTATGGATATTATGATAAGGATATTTCTTAATATGGATGTTTATGTAATTTTCATTTTTTGTATGAAACCAACAAGCCTTTATATGTAACTTCTTGTAGATTGACATGATGCATTACATGCTGGGCGAGTAGTAGGGATGCAGAAGTAGTAATGTGTAATCAAAATTGCTTGTTAATTATTATCTGTAGGGGAAGCTTTATTTTCTTTTAATCTATAAATTGAATTTATGAAGTTCTGTTAATGTTAATAGCAAGACTGAAAGTGCTTTTTAGCGTTGTCCTTCATCTGTAATGGCATACTCATTGTTCTTTGTTTCCATGGCTATCTCCAGTGTATGTGGTGGAGCTCGAGACTCTTGGGAGGACTCCAAAAAAGGAGAGCAGGAGGTACTGGTCGTCCTCACCAAGAATGACCTAGACAAGGCCAACAAAGATACACATCACAAATTGTTACCAGAAGACTTTAGGGTAAGCTCATGTGTAACTTTTGGTTTGTGCATTATTTCCTTTGGATCCAACTCAGCTGTGTATAGTTCATTTGAAAGTTTTAAGAAAATGGAGAAGAGTTGCGTTCTGAAGTTTTGTTTTATTATTGTTATTATTATTATTATTTTTTTTTTTTTTTCACAAAGAGGGCCCAAATGCTTGTTACCAAGGAATCAATGACAAGGCCTGCCTGAGGGTACTTTTTTACTTCATTCATTAAATTTGTATGTAGAAAAGTTTCTTTCTATAATTATTATTATTATAAATGATTTGAATAATTATAAACTGTTATTATTATTATTGCCATTCATGTTACTCTTCATGATAACATGAAATTTATGCAATGATGAAAACCTGCTCCAGATGGATGTCAAAATAAAGCTGATGATAGAAGTTTTGTCTTTATAAAAAACTTTTCAAAGCATTCAAGGAATAGGGTATATGCTTTGCTTAGATATATTAATTTAGTAATTGACTTAGTAACTAATCACTTTTGGGACCATTTGTAAAAAGAAAAAAAAAAAAAAAGTAGATTATCCTAAAAATCATACTATGATCTTTGTATTTGTTGTATGGTCATAAAACTGAACTGGAATATTTTGTCTTTAAAATTAGCTTTTTATCAAATACATATCTTTCCTTACTTCAGATAAAACTATGGTGGCTGGTTACATACGTTAACAAAGGAGGAAGCAATGCCTTAGAGTCTCGGGAAAGTGGTTCGACTCCAAGCACAATCACGCCCTCTGGTTCCTCGTCCGACACAGACGACGATGATGATGACGACGAAGAAGAGGGAAGTGACTGGGACTCAGGTAGGATGATTTAATGTGCCCTTCTGTTTCTCTTCTCCTAACTTGTGAAGAATATGATTTAAATGCAAATAATTTTCATTAGCATTTTTGTGTATTTTGCCTATTTGAGGGTATATGTAATTAGGAATGTGAATGTTTGTATGTATGCTTGTATGGAATATATCTATCATGTATATATATATATATATATATATATATATATATATATATATATATATATATATATATATATATATATATATATATATATATATATATATATATATATATATATATATATATAATATATATATATATATATATATATATATATATATATATATATATATATATATATATATATATATATATAATATATATATATATATATATATATATATATATATATATATATACACACACACACACACACACACACACACCACACACACACACACACACACACACACACACACACACACACACACACACACACACACACACACACACACACACACACATTCATTTATTATATATATACACATATATATTTGTGCATATGCATATATATATGTGTGTGTGTGTGTGTATATATATATATATATATATATATATATATATATATATATATATATATATATATATATATATATATATATATATATATATATATATATATATATATATATACATACATATAATTTACGCACATGCACACACACACGCACACGCACATGCACACGCACACATGCACACACATACACACACATGCACGCACATGCATGGACATGCACACACACATGCACTCACATGCACACACGTGCACACACATGCACACGTGTGTGTGTGTGTCTGTACAGATATGTATGCATATACATAGATCTATATATGTATATATATATATATATATATATATATATATATATATATATATATATATATATATATATATATATATATTATATTATGAATTTATATTTATATATTCATACATATATTTATATATGTATATTTATATATGTATTTGCATTCATTTATATATAAAAAGTATATGTATTACATATAGTATATCCATACAAATATGCATACTAACATACATATATTTAAGTTTGTATGTGTGGGTGTGTATTTTATGTGATTGTGTCGATTCAGTAATACTTTTTTGTTGATTTGTCTCTTCAACTAATGATTTTATATTATGTACTAAGTGTGTCCAGGTTGTACTATACTTGGCTTTGCAGGCGCTTTTGCCGAAAAAAAAAAAAAAATGTAGTAAGAGGTAAATTGATACACAAACAAGGTTAACAGTGTGAAACGATGTATAATGGTATGATGTTTGATAAAAATGTAAAACAGGTGTGAGTTACCAATCAAGGCATAGGTGACTCACTATTTCATGAAATGATGAATATTCAGTGAGATTTGAAAGTATTTTATGATGAATTTTCTTTAGTGCATGCCTTGGACAGATAGGATTTTCTATGCAATTGAAATTTCAACATGTAAATGTAAATCTAAATAACATTTCTTTATTGTTGTTTGCTGTTGTTATTAAAAAGATTTATGTTTTCTATGTGGTTAGCAGCACTTTGTCGTATCATATTCTTATAAGTAAGATAACCATTTATACATGTTATTGTTAATTAAAAAAAAATTATGGTAACAAACCTTGCAGCATTCTTGAAGTTAAGTTAAAGTTTGTCAGGATCAGTCTCCTAATATGTCCCCTAACCTAAATTACTGACTCTCCCCTCTGTAAGTGTCTCAGGATAAAAGAAGTTACTGTATGTTCTCAAAAAAACTCTTGTAAACCTTGCTGAACTATATGTTTTGTCTTTATTTTCATTTATTTTCTCCTTTTAGAAGTAGCCTGTTTTTTCCCCTCACAAATTTGTCTTCGTGGTTTTGAATAATAAGAATGCCTTTGTCTCTTTTGTTTTAGCTAGCATTTTAGTGCCTGAATCTGTTACTGTATGCATCTTGTATATTTTTATCCTGTATGTGCTTGTCTGCTAGATTTAGGTCAATGTTGTCCTTTGTGATGCCAGCTTTGTTTTATACCTTCGGAATGTTTAAAACTAATAACTCATTCACTGGTTCTGTGTACTTCTAGACTTCCCCATTATCATTGAAAATTAAACTGCTCTAGCTTGCCACAAACTGGTTGCCAGGATGAGTGTCCCACTCCTTTTTTAGTCACTGGGAGTATATTGTCCATTTCATGAGTTTTTATGCATTGGCAACATGTATTTGATAACAAGAACAATATATCTGTGTGTGTGTGTGTGTGAGTGAGTGAGTGAGTGAGTGAGTGAGTGAGTGCGTGCGTGCGTGCGTGCGTGCGTGCGTGCGTGCGTGCGTGCGTGCGCGTGTGTGTGTGTGTGTGTGTGTGTGTGTGTGTGTGTGTGTGTGTGTGTGTGTGTGTGTGTGTGTGTGTGTGTGTGTGTGTGTGTGTGTGTGTGTGTGTGTGTGTGTGTGTGTGTGTGTGTGTGCATGGGTGTGTGTGCGTGCATGGGTGTGTGCGTGTGCGAGTGTGTTTGCGTGTGCGTGTACGTCTGCATGTGTGTATGTGTAAAGTTTGATAAATGCAATGAAGAAAATTAATTTTGCAATTCGAAATTTAGAATCTAGAAGTGTGTAAATTGAATGTGATTTTGAATTTGAATACAATTAGGAATTTTAATGCAAAATGAAATTTGAATGCAATTTGAAAAATAAAATTGTATGATACACTGCATGTCCAGATATTTCCAATAAAATGTATATTTTGATGCACCAACCATTGCTGTTTGTATAATCTTACTAAAATCCAGATAGTGTTTTGTAAAATTGGAACCATCTGATTGGATAATGTGAAAGAGGAATAAAAAAGCAGAATAGCACCTTTTAGGTGTCCAGCATCCAAAATTCAGGATGTTAATCCCAATAAGAGGCTATTACACACATGTCATCAAGAAAGTCCCGAAGAAAAAAACAATATTCTTAAAGTACAGAATCCCATAAAATGAGTGACTGAAATATGACCACAACCTTTTGCGGCTGCAAGTGATGCTTAGCTGATTGATTGTGTTGGAGATGCCCAAGTTTTGTTTTTTGACATTTCCTTGTTTTGTTTTGTCTTAAACAAGACTTCAGATTCATCATATTTTTTCACTTTTAAGGTGGTGAGGACCACTAAAAAAGGAAGAGAAGAAGAAAACAGCTTGACCAAAATATTTGCTTTAGCAGTATGTCTCTTGTCACTATTTGAAAGTAGCATTAAAGGGAAGGATACTTTGAATAACAGATGGAAATTTGTATAGATATACAGGTGTATATCTATACAAATGTCCCTCACATAAAAGTTTGTGTATATCTGGAAATTTTATACTTTTTTAAATTGAGAGTGAGAGAGTGAGTGAGTGAGTGTGAATGTGAGTGAGTGTGAATGTGAGAGAGTGTGAATGTGAGAGAGTGAATGTGAGATGTGTGAATGTGCGTGAATGAGTGAGTGAGAGAGTGAGAGTGTGAGAGTGTGAGAGTGTGAATGTGAGTAGGAATGTTAGTATGAGTGTGTGAGTGAGTGTGTGAGTGAGTGAGTGTGTGAGTGAGTGAGTGAGTGTGAGTGAGTGAGAGTGTGTGTGAGAGAGTGTGTGTGTGTGTGTGTGTGTGTGTGTGTGTGTGTGTGTGTGTGTGTGTGTGTGTGTGTGTGTGTGTGTGTGTGTGTGTGTGTGTGTGTGTGTTTGAGAGATTCAGATTTATTATTCTCCTTGTGAACTACTGTGAAAGCAAGTTTTCCGGTATCAGTGAATGAGTTAAGATATTCTTGTTTTACTTGTAGTCAGCATGTTGTATACATTTCTTTGGCTCTGCCATTTCCGTACCTAGACATATTCTTTTGTAGTTTGTTTTTATTTTCTTATGCATTACATTTTAGTTTTGTTTATTTGAAGCCATTTTATAAGAAGCATTGATTTTCAATGATTTACATGTCTATGTTTTGTCTTTTTTTACCTTTGTAATAAGATATTTTTTCAAAAGATTGTTTTTAAAGAGGTTTGTAGAATGATTCATTGTGTTACTGGAAATGCATTTGGTTTGAGTAATGCCTACTACTGCTTCTTATTTTTTAGTTATTTATTTTTTTAAAACAAGGACAAGTCTTTTACCAAATCAAAAGTAAGATAAGATTTCGTAGGTTATGATTATGGAGGTTTTGTGGTCTTGAAGTTATTCCACAATTATAACTCATAAAAGTTATAACCGTCTTGACTGTGAAGAAGTGATTTAAGAAATAGAGTAAGACTGGCTTCAATATGCTAATATTTACTTTTTAATGAAACTGAGGCATTGACTAATAAGTTAAAGATGAGACCAAAGCCACTGAAATAATCTTCTGAAAATGAGTTCAGCAAAAGTATTAAACATTAAATTGCTAAAAGTGTAGTGAGATGGAGTCTCTTCTCCCAACACCTTCCACACACAGTTCAGTAGATAAAGCCCTTGAAATGTATTTTATTCATATGTTCAGCGTTCATTTATTTGAATTACTTGCTGATAGCGGAACATTAGAAAAGTTATGATGAGGCTTCAGATTGGGAAGTCTCTTGCCTACACTTAATGTGAGCCAAAAAATCTGCAGGGTATATTGTTTTTTATGTTTATCTAATAAAGGATTTAACCCATTGGATCTGGATGAACTGACAATCATGTCATGAAAGAATTTGAATGAGGTCTAGTGAGACAGGAATATGCTATGATGAAAATTTCAATTGATGGCCAGGCTGGAAGGAATGACTTATCATAAGTGCACAAATGTCTTGAAGAAAGACAAGACTTAGTGGGAATATAGGAAGGGGCTGTTGCATTAATTCCATGGGTAAACCATAGTGGAATGCACCATTTGTGAGCCATGACTGGAAAAGTGCTGGCTCCAGTAAGGACACTATTTCCATGCTCAGGATCCTATTCCTGTCTGCTTTGATCAGCAGTGCAGGGTGTATTGCAGAAAATCGAACAGTATGAAAATACAAGAAGGGGCACAAATAACCATATTGATTATTTTTATGGTTGCCACATAAGGTTGTAGACTACCTTGAAAAATAGTATGGTGTCTGTTCAAGGGAAACCAGCCTATTACCATTTTGAAACAGCATAATAATGGACAAATGTATGAAAAAAACAAAATGGTATATAATATGTATACAGAAAACGAGAACATAACATTGCAAAGGGGAGGCAAAGAGTCTTGATATTGCACATGATGAATATACCTTTGGGCTGGCCCACAAGCCACACACCCTTGAGAGTTGTGCCTCAAGTGAGCCTAATGTACAGATTTTGGTCCATGTGCAGGTCACGATGCACCCAGATCCAACTGGTTATTATTGTATTTTAGGGGCATATCTCTGTAACGTGAAATTAGTAAGATGAAGG
>NW_020872535.1:686668-704168 GCF_003789085.1 Penaeus vannamei
TTTTTTTTTTTTGTTCATGATATTGTTGTTATTGACTTTATGTAGAAAATTCAATGTCCAAAGCAACTCAGGGCTAACCAGAAATCGTATCTAAATTCACAGTTGGAGCCTCTGAGAAGTCGTTCATGCTGGCTCATTCTCGGTGAATGTTATGGAACAGAATGGAATATTACCATTCTGCTTTGTTGATATTACACACATACATGCCACATTTACCTTAATATTTCTTTGCTGATGTATTTGTATATATAATATATTTTATATAACATAATATATTATATTATATATTATAATGTAGATATAGATATATATATATATATAGATACTATAATTAATAGTATATATATATATATATAGTAATAATAGTATATTAATATAATATATATATATATAGTATGATATATGTATTGTGTGTATAGTGTGTATAATGTTATAGTGTGTTATATGCATATATTATATGTGTATATTACATATGTATATGTAATGTGTATTTATGTATTATAAATATATATATGTATATATATTATATATGTATATATATATATATATATATTGTATGTATATGTATATGTATATATATATATATGTATATATGATGTATTATATATGTTTATGTATATATATATATATATATATATAATATATATAATATATATAATATATATATATTAATGCAGCACACACGTATAAACTCACGCGACAGACACTAATACGACTTACATTTTAATTATCCTATGTATATCCTGTATAATATACGTATGTTGATATTATATGTAAATGTTGTGGTGTGTGTTGTGTTAGTGTGTGTGTGTGTGGATGGATGTGTGTAGTGTGTGTGTTTAGAATTGATTGTAGTGTGTTGTGTGTGTGTGTGTGTGATGTGTGGTGTGTGTGTGTTGTGTGTGTGTGTTGTGTTGTGATAATAAGTTTGTGTGTGGGTGTGGGGTATATATATATATATAATATTAATATATATTACATATAATATATATTAATATATAATTAGATATATATATATGTATTGTGTATATATAATATTGATGTATATATGTCATATACAATATTAGTATATACATATAGTATATATTTGTGTATTGTTATTAATATATATCATATATTTGATATAGTGATATTAATATATATATAAGTATATATATAATAGTATAATATGAATATATTTATAGAATGTACTTATATGAGCATATATATTATGTTATATATTATTATGTATATTTATTATGTATATATATGAATAAGATAATATATATAATATAATATAAGTATATTATATAAAATATTATATAGTAGTATATATTTATTATATATATATATATACCTATATATATTAATATAATAATAAGTTTATCAAATTAATCATACTATATATATATCATATATATACATTATATATATATAAAAATGTAATATAATATATATGTAATTATGTGTATATATATTAATGTATATTATGTATTATAATATATATTTGTATACTTATGATAAAACTAATATATATATATTGTAAATATAATATATGTATTATATGATATAATATGTATGATATGTATATATATATTGTATATTATGTATTAATTTGTATATTAGAATATATATATTATTGTATTGAATATATTTAATAAACATATGATAATATTATGTATATTTATGATATTAAAAATATATATAATGTAAATATTATATATACTATGTATAATAATTAATTTGTATACATATATACTATCAAAATAACTATACATATTATATATGTGTATATATATAATATTAATTAATGTATATATATATATTGTATGATGATAATTATAAATAATATATGTGTTGAATGTAATAGATGGTGTTAGTGTTGTAGTGTGTTTGTTGTGTATGTGTGTGTGTAGTGTGTTGTGTGTGTGTGTTGTGTGTGTATGTTGTGTGTGTGTGTGTTTGTGTGGTGATAGTGTGTGTTGTGTTAGTGTGTGTGTGTGTTATATTTAGTAATGTGTATGTGTAATGTAATGTGTATATATTAGTTAGTTAATGTGTAAATGTGATATGTGTATATGTGTAAGTGTATGTGTAATGTGTAATATGTGTTAATGATGTAGTGTGTGTGGTGTTGTGTAGTGTTAGTGTATGTGTTGGGTGATGTGTGTTGTGTGTGGTGTTTGTGTGTGTGTGGGTGTGTGTATATTATAAATAAATATATTTAAATATATTAATATATTATAATATATATATATATATATATACATAATATATATACTAATATATAATATATAATATTAATATATATAATATATATTAGTAATGTACACACTCAATCAACATATAACTCACGCACAGAACATACATAACTCATTAACTCAATATAGTAATCTGTATATATGTATATCGGTATGTGTATATATTGTAAATGTGCGTGTGTTTGATAGTGTGTGTGTGTGTGTTTGTGTGTGTGGTGGTGTGGTGTGTGTGTTGTGTGTGTTAGTTGTGTAGTGTAGTGTGATGTGTGTGGTTAGTGTGTGTTTGTGTGTGTGTGTGTGTTGATGTTTGATGTGTGGGTGTGGGGTATATATATTATAATATATTATATAATATATATATTATAGAATAGTATAATAATATATATATACACACATATCAACTATACCTGTGGCATATAATATGTATATATATAATATATATATACATATATTATATATGTAACAAGTATATACAATGCGTACTCTTTATTGAGTGCATGTGCGTGTTGAAGTGATGTGTGTTGATATGTAGTGTATATGTGTGTGTATGTAGTTTAGTGTTGTGTGTGGTGTGGTGTAGCGTGTGTGTGTGTGTTAGTTGATGTGTGTGTGTGGTGTGTGGTATATGTGGTGTAGCGACGTGTGGCGTGTAGATGTAGCGTGTAGTGTGTGTGATGCGTGATGGTGAGCGCAACGCGTTATGATGTGTGTTGTGTTATTATGTGTGTGTGTGAGTGTGATGTTATATGTATATGTAATATATTTTGTGTAATTAAATATACTTATGCTTCAACTACACACAACCCACACTCACACACACATCAATACTAAACACCACACACACACACACACACACAACATTAACACACAACACACACACTACTCTACACTGCTCAGCTGCTGTTGGTCGACTTGCACGATCGAGTAGTGTGGTGTGTGTGTGTGTGTGTGTGTGGTGTGTGTGTGTGTGTGTGTGTGTGTGTTGTGTGTGTGTGCTGGTGCGTGTGTGTGTGTGTGTGTGTGGTGTGTTGGTCGTGTGCTAGACTCGGATCGTGTGTGGCTAACTAGCGTCATATTGTCACAGTGTACTCGATGGCTACTCATGTATTGTAATGTGTAGTTATCGTGGTAAATGTGGTATCTGTATGTGTAATGTGTGTGTGTGTGTGTGGTGTGTGTGTGTGTGTGTGTGTGTGGTGTGATGTGTGTGTGTGTGTGTGTGTGTGTGTGTGTGTGTGTGTGTATATATATATAATATATATATATATTATATATATATATACTATATATAACCACGCCAACTAGCACACATACAACTCACGCACAAGAGCACATCACACACCAATCAATTGCTTACCTAATGCTATCACTGCTCATACACGACATCGCTACTAACGATGTCAACTAACATGCCACACAACACTACAATGTGTGTGTGTGTGTGTGGTGTCGCTCGTAGATCACCATCGCTAGTCGATGTTACGTAGATGTCGATGATCGTCGATGGCATCCGATGCTAGCATGCTCGATCGCTAGTCCGATGATGTGTGCTAGTAGCTCGATCTGAATCGATCGTCTCAGTGTCGTTGTATAGAACATAATCCGCTTTGCTAGATCTGGCTAGTGCTGGAGTAACAATCACTACACACTACACACTACACACCACACACACCATCAACACTATAGATATATATAGATATATATATTATATTAGTAACTATTTATATACACAACACAACACACACTCACAAGACAGCTACATACTATCACACGCAACAACACTCGCAACGCTAAATATAAACTACACACACACACACACAACACACACACAACACACAATATACCTATATATAGTATGGTAATATATATATATATATAGTTTAGTATATATTATACTATATATATAATATATATACGTAGTAACATAACATAACACTAAACCTTAAATATTTTATATATTTAATATATATATATTAGATATTTGTGTGTGAGTGTGTGTGTGTGTGTGTGTGTGTGCTGTGTGTGTGTGTGTGTGTGTGTGTTGTATGTGTGTGTGTGTCGTTGTGTGTTGATGTGTTGATGTGGTGTGTTTGAGTATGTTTTGTGTGTGTTGGGGTATAATAACTCCACACACACTATACACTACACACCATCAACACCACTAACACAACACACAAACTACAACACCCAACACATAGATATTAGCTAATTTATAACAATTTACAGTTATGTATTATAGTTTAACAGTTACAAAATCACATTGTTATAATATATACTATATATAATATATACATACATTAAATAGTATCACATTATCTCAATTAGTGTACACTTAATGTAGGTGAATTGAAACTCAATATAAGTATGAAAAAATATTTTTGCACTCACATTATGTAAGTTATTAATACATAACTTCATTAGTCATGTGGACAACAAACAAAATACTAAAAGCCCTCACATCACAAAATGATGCACGGTGTGTAGTCGTAGTAGATGTGATAGTGGTTTGATGTGGTGTGTGTGTGTTGTATGTGTGTGTGTTTCTGATCGTCGCGTAGTGTGTTGATTATGTGAGTAACACTGGTGTGACTCGATGTAGTAACTAAGTTGTTGTGTGGTGTGTGTTGTGTGTGATGTGAATGTTGTGTGTGTGTGTGTGGGTGTGCTAGTGGATGTGTGTGATTGTGTAGATAATAGTCTCACTAGTCGCTCAAATGTATTGTGTGGACTCGCTGCATGCTAGTGGTGTGTGTGTGTGTGTCATGTGTGTGGATGTAGTGTGTGTGTGTGTGTTGTGTGTGTGTGGGGTGGGTGTGTGCTATGTCTGTGTGTTGTGTGTGTGTGTGGTAGCTTCGTGCACATCGTCATCAATTTATAGCACACTAAAACACACTCAACACACACTACTCATAGATCGATGTGTGTGTGTGTGTGTGTGTGTGTGTGTGTGTGTGTGTGTGTGTGTGTGTGTGTGTGTGTGTGTGTGTGTGTGTGTGTTGTGTGTGTAAATATATATATCAAGATTATATATAATATACTATAGATGTAGTTATATTACTAACACATTATACTATATATATACTACTATCAATATATATAATATTATATATAATATCAACAATAACGCAATATTAATATATGTATATATTATATATTACTCACCACACACCTTACAGCACATCAATACACACACACAACACTATACACAAGCTACACACATCAAACACAGAACTACTCGACGTTAGTCAGTCATACTCAACACACGCGAGACTGAAACACTAATCAACTCACTTTATATATATTTATATACTATATAACATAACATATGATATATGTATAATATATTATATATAGTATTAAGTAATATATATAGTATTACTTTTTCCAAAGCAAAAGTATCCTTTACAATATATATTAGTGTAATATATATATTATCCCTGTTTGGTAATAAATAGTGTGTTGAAGGCTTCTCGGATGCAGCCAATTAATTATGAAATTAAGTCGTTATAAACAGCTCTTCAGCAATAAAAGATGTCTTATATCCTCTATCAACACTTAATTTAATGTTATACTATCCATTGACACTTTTTGCCTAATGTACTAATAATCAGGCCATGGATATACATGCCTTATGTATATTTCATATGTTTATGTTTATATATGCTAATTTTTTACAAAAGTATAGACGGTGTATAGGAATTCACTAGGGACTGTATAATCTATATATAACTGTGCACATGACATGATAGGAGATAATTGTATTATAAATTTGGATATTAGATTAATTATTATAAGTACTACATCTAATTATATATTTTAATTAACGAGGTGTTTGATTATTGTTATTGTATATTGTATAATGAGCTCGATTGCCCAAACACAACACACACACACACAACACACAGCACACAGCATAGCAGCTACATCACCATATAATCGAGTAAATTATACAGATTATTTTATCAAATTATGTTATTGAAATGGAAATGCTTTATATAGAATAATAGTATAATAATATATGAAGTACTTATATATATATTCTATAAAGGTCAAATACATTTATACAATATGTTTTAGTCATTTTGTGTACATAACATTGATTCTATGTATTTCCTATAGGAATAATGAGGTGAACTCAATTTGACCGTCACTATCACACACTATACTATCATACGACACACACACATAGCACAGCACAACACGAGCAGCACACTCATCTACTCTTCTATCATTCTACTATTATTTTTATTGTGTTTGTTTATATTATTTCTATTCTGTATATAGTAATTACTTTGTTTCCCCCCTTTTATATAATTCTTTGTCTGCACCATCAGGGAATTTGATATGACATATTTCTCACTGATTAAGACAAGTTTAATATTTTGTTTATTATAACCTTTTGTTATTTACTTTTTTGTGGGAACACATTGTGTATGTTAGGTATATGTAATAGTTATTGTTAAAGCTTATTTTTTTGTTGATGTGATGTGTGTTGTTGTGTATATGTTGATGTGGTTTGTTTTGGTGGTGGTGTGTGGTGTGGTGTGTGTGGTTGTTGTGGTTGTGGGGTTGTTGGTGTGTTGTGTGGTGGTTGGTTTGTGTGTGTGCGTGTGTGCGTGTGTGTGTGGCGTGTTGGTGTGTTGATGTGTGTTGTTTGGTGTGGTGTGTGGTTTTGTGTGTGTTGTTGTTGGTGGTTGGTTGGGTGTGTGGTGGGTGTTGTGTTTGTGTGTGGGTTGTGTGTGGTTGTTGGTGTGTGTGTTGTGTTGTTAAAGTAGACGTGAGTGTGAATGTCTGAGATAGCACAGTTTGGAGGTGGAGTGAGTGTGTGTATGTGTACTCATAGAAGTAGTACAGGTGTACAAACAGTGTATTTGTGTATTATTTACGTATAGTTTGTGTTGTTTGTAGATATGTCGTGTTAGTGCTATTAGTGTAGTGTGTATGTTTGTTTGATTGATGTGTGTGGTGTGTGTGTGTGTGTGTGTGTGTGTGATGTGTGTAGTGCGTGTTTGTAGTTAGCGCTAGTGGTGTGTGCATGTGTGTGTGTGAGTGTTTAGTTACTCAACTCAATCACAATTGTAACTTCATCCAGTTGTGTTCCCAGTCATATTCTCTATTTTATATTACACTTCTCTTCGAACTATCAGTTGACCTTATATCTGATACTAATACTAATCTCCTACTCTTAACTTATCTCATTCTCACCATTTAACTCACTTTGCTACCTCTAATTTCCTCCTCGTCGTTTACCCATCTCACTTCCTGTCCCCCTCTCTCTCTCTCCTCTCCAAATCCGAATAAACTCTCCATTGTGAGAAATATATCGTGTGTTACTATTTAACCACTTCATATTTTTATTCTATATATAACCATCTCTACCTTATATCGACTGTTATGTTGTACCATATAACCAATCTATCTACTATTTTGTTATCTCCTTTTTGCACTAAACTGGTCTATGTAATATATTGGATTTTGACGTACTTTTTACGTAGTCTCGTATATCTGCTATTGGGACAAAGGAACAGTTTTTAGTATAGATAAGCCAGTATATTTTTGTGTTTATTTTTTTTTTTTATATTTTTTTTTATTTTTTTTTTTTTTTTTTTTTTGTTAACCGTGGTGATATATTGCCATCTATATACTGAACCTTGATTGCTACAGAGTGGTCATATGATTTCTCGACTAATCAAGTTCCCTCAATGCTATATTTCGCTATGTATATAATCACGTTTCTCGTTTAGTCTCTCTCACCATCTCTACTTTTATTATTGGGCTGCAACGCTATTTTGTTCCAATAGCATTGTTTTATTCTCTCGGGTCTTGCTTGTTCTCGTGTTTGTGTTCATAGTTGTCCTCTTGTTGTCTGTGCTTGCATGCTGCTGTTGGATAACGAGTGGATATCTGTGGTGGTAGTTTGATAGTTATGCTCTGACGTGATGCGAGTCTGTGTGAGGAACTGTGTATGGAGACCAGTCTTAAAGTGGTGCTCGTGTACACAATCTGGTCTTTTCTACTCTATATCTTCTCTATATATTGTATAATTCACTCGTTCTACGTCCTCCCCATTGTGCATTTTGAACTTATCTGAGTTATAGTAAAAGCACCTTTGGTGTATCGTTTGTCTTTTTGTTTCATTTTCGCTGCCTATCCACTATGCTTATGTATCACTTGTTGTCATTCACCAAATTGGTTTTGCATATACTGTACATAAGTTTGTTGAAAAAAAGTAAAAATACAAAATGGTTATTGCCTACCTTTTCCCTGTCCCATCTTCTCGTGTTAGGCACTAATGACTATTTAAGCCATCAATCAACGAGCTCAATTCTAGTCAATACTGGATATAAAGCTGGCAAAAGTGCCTAATGTACATAACTCACATTAATTATACATTTTGGGCATCGTCTATACTGTTTCAAGATTCGTATCTATCTTTCTGTCTATGTATTACCTTTGTTCTTATAGCATTGTCTTGTTTTGTGCTGTGTATAGTACTAAGCTTACTTATTCTATGTATATATGTCTAAGACGTCTGGTTGTGTTCTACTAACTTCACGATGGAAATTCTTTTTTCTTTCAAGTATCGCCTGCCTCTCAATACTCAATCTCATTAAGATCAAACACGCTATTTTGATCTCGCGCTCGCATTTTGCTGAGCATTGTTTCCAACTCATTTCTCTCTGACAACAGAATTTCCTCTTCGAAATGAGCAACTTCTTCCAATAAGCGTGAGGTCTAATGCATACGTATAATCTATATCTCATAATTACTTTTATTAGTGGTTCTTGTTAATGTTCTAATGATATGAAAGTATAGTCAGAAATATTAAAATGAAAGAGCCTTGTTCATCGGAGATTGTTCTTACTCTGAATCTCTTCTCTTGTTTGCATTATATCTCTCTCATCGGGACAGGTTGAATATGCAAAATCAGTATTCATACAATCTCTCTCATATCTATCTTGCTGTTAGCTTTATCCCCTCCAATCTCGGTAATACTTGCGTCTTTCTATAGGAAGGTTATATGCAAACAAGTATCATACAATACAAGCTTGCTGTTAGCTTTAACCTCAATGAGCAAATGGTTCTGGTATTATGTTGTTGCCTGCTATGCTGTGGTAGGATCCTGAGGACTGCAAGGCAATAGGATTAGCGTTTGTTAGGTTGGCATTCAGATTGTTAGAATGATCCACAGGAATTGTTTAATATTCAAGGTTTGGAATTAGCAGGCTAGTTCTTGTGCTGTATATTTATGCTTCCCTTTTTGTGTATATAGGAAGTTTTGTCAATTAGTTTCTGGAGGAGCTTATTTTACATGTGAATTTCCTAAAGATACATGCACATGCATATACATGCGCACATGCACCAGCACATGCATATGCCTATGCAGACATTATCTCACTTTTAATTACCCCAATACCTAAATACAAGCACATGCATATTTTGAGACACACATGCATAGTTTTACGCAGATACATGCAAACTGGGGTTCCACAGGCTCTTCCTACATTCAAAGCAACACCTTCATTAACACCATATTCTTACATATGAAAGCCACATCAGAACCTGATATTTGGTATTTTGTTGTTAAATGGCGAATTTGGTTTTGCTTTTGTTCCTAGGCCCTCAGTTTCATTTGATGTATACCAATAATAATAAAGGTTAGGACTGTGCTCTAATGAGAAATATATTCTATTGGTAATGATAAAGATATATCCCATCTTAGAATTACAAAGCAGGTCCTCTAGTATGTAATAACATGCTCTCAACCCAAGGTAATTAGCTTTCATGTCAGGTTCTTAAAGTTAAGAGACGGGTGATAATATCTTGTTTAAAGGTAGTAACTTGTACCATTTAATGGCAAATTATCTACTAAAATTTTATGTACACCTTGATAGATTAACTAGTGGTTTTAACTCAATATTTTAAGAATATGTGTCAGTTGCTGAGAGAAATGGAGATCAAAGTACTTCATTTTATTAAGCAACCCTTTAATGCATGTGACTTGTGTTAGTATGTAATTTTTTCTTGAATGTTTGAGGTGTTTCCTTTAAGATGTGTAAGACCTTTATGCTAAGAACATACAGATTGTATAGATAGATAAGTTATAATAGTATGTGTACTGAAAGGGTTCAGTATGCAACAAATAAGGATCATGCAGGCTGACTTTCTTATTATTGATAGTTCACTGTTGTCCAAGTACAAACTTCCAATGATGTTAGATTTGAAGCCTTTCATTGAAATAATTGCTGCACACGACACAATGTTCTAAGTGCTTGTGTTGTTTTTTAGTCGTGATTCCAGTGGACTGTCGGGAAGATGTAAAATGTTAGATCATCTTGCTATCGATACCAGACAATCTGCATGCATAAAAAAAAAGTAGCAGATAGTTTGATGATGAGAATAAATTCTTAGATTCTTTGGTTTTTGTTTAGGAAGTGTCAAATTCTGTCTTCCTTTCAGGGAACACTCGAAGAGCATTTTTTTTTTTTTTTTTTTTTTTTTCAAGCTTATGCAGGATTTTCTGTTTAATGTTAGTGATTCCTTTTTTACGTTTTATCAATGAAAATGATATCAGGGCTAATATTATATGAATTACAGATGATGGTACAACTGTTTTATATATGTGATAGTGCCAAGGCTTGCTTTCAAGAGTGTTCGTTTGAATGCTAATTTTATCACTCAAGAATGCTGCCAGCTTAGTGTGAGAAAAAAAAAAGAATTACACATACACTTGCCTGCATGCATAAAACAAACAAACAAACACACACGCTCACTCATGCTCACCCCCCCCACACACACTTATGCTCTCACACACACATGCTCACACACACACACACAGCTCACACACATGCTCACACACACAATGCTCACACACACACAATGCTCACACACACACAATGCTCACACACACACACACACACACATGCTCACACACACACACATGCTCACACACACACACACACACACACACACACACACACACACACACACACACACACACACCACACACACACACACACACACACACACACACACATGTACACACAACAACACACACACACACACACACACACACACACACACACACACACACACACACACACACACACACACACACACACACACACACACACACACACACACACACACACACACACACACACACACACACACACACACAGCACACACACACACACACACACACACACACACACACACACACACACACACACACACACACACACACACACACACACACACACACACACACACACACACACACACACACACACACACACACACACACACACACACACACACACACACACCACACACACACACACACACACACACACACACACAACACACACAACACACACACACACACACACACACACACACACACACACACACACCACACACACACACACACACACACACACACACACACACACACACACACACACACACACACACACACACACACACACACACACACACACACACACACACACACACACAACATACACACACACACACACACACACACACACACACACACACACACACACACACACACACACACACCACACACACACACAACACACACACACACAACACAACACACACATGTCACAGACCCACACATCTCACACTCACTCACTCATTCACTCACTCTCATAGGCTCACCATTGCTCTCATTCACTTTCACATTCATGCTCACATTTAACTCAAACTTACACTCTCTTACTCTGACATTTTCCTTTCCTTCCCCCCCCCCCCTCTCTCTCTCTCTCTCTCTCTCTCTCTCTCTCTCTCTCTCTCTCTCTCTCTCTCTCTCTCTCTCTCTCTCTCTCTCTCTCTCTCTCTCTCTCTCTCTCTCTCTCTCTCTCTCTCTCTCTCTCTCTCTCTCTCTCTCTCTCTCTCTCTCGTCCCTTCTCTTCCTCCTTCTTTCCTTCCTTCCCTTCCTCTTCCTTCCTTCCTTCTGCCTTCCTTCCTTCCTTTCTTCCTTCCTCCTTCCTTCCTTCCTTTCCTTCCTTCCTCCTTCCTTCCTTCCTTCCCTCCTTCCTTCCTTCCTTCCTTCTTCCTCCTTCCTCCTTCCTTCCTTCCTTCCTTCCTTCTTTTTTATACATCCTCTCTCCCCTGCTGCTTTACATTCATTGAATTTGTATACATATTTATTTACCCACACTTCAGTCATATTTAAACATACTAAAACTTGTATATGTGCAAGTGCATATGCTTATACAAAAACACATGCACATTCTCACAATTTTCAGATTGATACTGCATGAAAGATTTTTTTTTTTTTTTTTTTTTTTTTTTTTTTTTTTTTTTTTTTTTTTTTTTTTTTCATGATTCATATATTGGTGTTTTTCTTGAGTTTAATACTTTTCTATACATTGCACTAAGACACATATCATGACCAAATTTATTAGATAGTTTTGTTATGCCAATGCTGCTATATGTGATTTGTTGTCTAAATACATATATTAACTGTTCTGAAGTCCTCATTTTGTCGTGTAGTTTATTTAATAACATTTGGTCATGGATATCTGTTCAGGAATCACTTGTGTTAGTAAAACTGAGTGGATGACTGTGATACAATATATTTCGGTGGTTGTGGCCTCTACCCCCTCTCCGCCCCACCAGTGTTAAGAATTTCTTGAAGGGGTTTTGTAGAAGTGCTGGTCCAGTTGGCGATATAGCGATCCTCTCTGTATAACATTACCCAGATCTCTTGTACCACCGATGTTGATGGCAACACATAGTCAAGTGTTGCCATGATTTTATGTCAGTTTATTTAACAGATTAAGTCTAATGCTATCTGAATTGAATCTTTGGCTTATCTTTTTTTTTATTGTCATCAATATACAACTTTTTTATTACTGTCATTGGAAAATATATCAAAGGAAAATAACTTTTCTGCTCACCATATTTGGGTCATCTTGCCTTTTCATATGTACTTAGTTTGGAATTTCTAAAACATCCCTACTCCCTACCGTATGTTCAGAAAGGTGTGTCATGGCCATTGCTGAGAACCAGGAATAAAAGGCGTTTCTCAATGTTAGCTTGCCCTGCCCAGTGAAAATTGAATGTAACAAAAGATTTCTTGGTTGACTGGCTCAGGAAGACTGTGTACTATTTGAAACTTTGGCCATTATGTATCGATTAACCTTTCAGCATACAACTATAAAGATGAAAAGATTTTTGATGCAGAACCAGATATTGGGGATTTACTAAAACTGTTACCTGTTCTGGTCACAAGATTTTAATGAAAGGTTCACAGTTGATGAAAACTGAATTGTAAATGTTATTACAACATTTTTGTTTGTTTGCGTGTGTGTGACAGATAGTAGGAAGTAATACAAATGGATCATCCAGCAGTCTAATGATGCCAACAATACTGGGGAAGAATAATTATCTCAAAATGTAAAGCAGTGCTGTATGTTGCGTACATTGTCTTTTTCTTCTTCTTTTTTTTTAGTACCATAAGCTTAATAACTCTGGCTGTTGAATTAGGTTTACAGCCATGTATCCTCTCCAGTATTTTTTTTCTTGTATATGTGTGCATGTGTGGGTGCATGTATGCCTGCATGGAAGTGTCTCATGTATTAAGTAGTGAATGAACATGGGAAGGGTGGGGGGGACTGAAAAACTTAATGACACAGGTAAATCACACACATATGCATACACATATCCACATCCAACTCCACTTCAGCATCTAACTACACATCCACATCCTTATCCTTACACACACGCACGCACACACACACACACACACACACACACACACACACACACACACACACACACACACACACACACACACACACACACACACACACACTCACACACACACACCACACACACACACACACACACACACACACACACACACACACACACACACACACACACACACACACACACACACACACACACACACACACACACACACACACACACACACACACACACACACACACACATTCTTTTTTTATCTCATGGGAATGAAAATATTGGCATCTCACAAATATGATAATGGATGGCTGTATGTATTTGTGTGCATGTATGTTAGTATATATGCAATTATGTATTTCATCCACTGCGTTTGTCTTGAAAGGATCGTATCTGCTTGCATCAGCATATCTGCTGGTAGTCTGGAGGGTAATACACATATTAGATGATGATAAAAATCAGTTTTTGCATTGTTGAAATGATTGCACACTCAGTATTTAACTGCCAATGCAGCTGAAAGACCGGTAGTAGGTAAGTGAAGCAATTGGTGTTGTTTCTATATATTCTCCTTGATATACCAGTTGGGAATCCTACCACAAATATATGTTTTCCTTCATATACCAATTAGGAGTCCTATAACGGATACATGTTTTCCCTTCATATACCACATAGTTATCGAACTACAAATTGTAAACCTGTAGTTGGAACTTCCAAACAGAAAACTGTTGCCATATTTTAGGTACATTTTGTGTAGGTAATTGGTATATAAAATTTAGAATATGTATAGATGTTGGAAGATTAGTATGTTCATTATACATAGCTAAAGAATGATTTTTATGATAAACCTGAAGGGCACAATTCTTTGTTAGATTTATTTTTCCATTCTCTTGTTTTTCAAAGTTTTGAGAACCCATCTATTAGTTTAAGGATAATGTTTGAGTGTGTCACCATCTGACTGTTTTTGTATGCTGTATATACATTTTGAGATCTCATGAGGCCGTACTCATTGTTCAAGTTACAATTATCATAGAATACTACTAATAGCTAAGAGTGATGTACAGGTTCTTAGATGTTGGAGCATCATAGAAAAAAGAAATATTTTATAAATTTCATACACCTAGAGGTTCATACAGAGTACTTTATGTAATGTTAATATGTGAAATAGTTAGTGATTTTGATGCCTTTTGTTATTAGGTAAATTAGGCCCATTGTCATTACTCTCCGTAGGAAGATGTCTTTAGTGTCAGTGAAGGCTCAAAATTACTGATAATGTCACATTTAATTGAAGATCCTCATTAAAGATGTTTATATTATAATGGTGTTTATCTCTCCTAATAATATTTATATGATCAACTGATTAACTTTTTATACCTTTGTATGGCTACTTTAATATACTTAATTATTCATTCTTTTATATCTACCATTACAAAGATGCTTGCTGTAGATTGTGCATGACAGTAATAAATGTGTTGCATGAAGGTTTCTACTAAAATGCTCCTTACTTTTGCATGTTGAAAGTCTGTAGTATGTGTTTTTTTTATAATTACTGTGTACCTGTACTAATTTTTATTAATTTTTTCTTCATTTTATTTTGGTATTTTTACTGCATTGATTGTGTAATTGTTTATTTTCATTTAGCATAACCCATTCCTTGCCAGAGCATTCCATGTGCATAATATAGGGAGAGTATGCTGATGGATATACAGTACTTCTTAAACTGATCTTTGGGGGAAATTAATAGAGATATTTCACTTGTATTATGCACATAACAGACTGTGATATTCTGAAGACATTCAAGAGCTTAATAAGTAACCCTAGAGCTTTGATTTTTGCAGGCGAGTCCACCCACTTGTGAGCGCACGAAGCTTTGGCTGAGTATTTTGGCTTGGCAATGCGTACCTGACCCACCGGAACTGATGCATGTAGCATTTCCCGTTCACAATCTTAGGGCAGTGCTGGTCATCCCTTACCCACTTTATGCAGTCTACGACAAAGTTCAGTTCATCTGTGATGGATGGCCATAAGAGAATGTATAGTATTTTCATGGATAAGTAGATTTCCTATACTCTGATGTATAAGGTTTAAGTTCAGTTGGCTACAGTCTTCAGTCTTCAGTTTGTAACAACTTTTATTGAAGTGCAAATGCATGTTAATAAGAAAAAGAAAAAGAAAAGAAAAAACTGAAGACAAGATTTTAAAGCTGCCATGGAAGTTGCTCTGAAATGGATAAGTTCACTTTAAGTAAAAAGTTGGGATTTTTTTTTTTTTTATATGACCAATATCAGAGGATACAAGATTTTAGAAATTTTCATACGACTTCCAGATTTTATGAATAAGAAAAAGATCAACAAAAGAGTGCTTGTGTATCTGTAAATACAAAACTTGGCAAATACGCCTCACAAAAAGAAAAGTAATTTATTAATGTACAGTAAACAATACTCCTTGATCTCGTTTTGTGACAGTTCAGGTGTTAATACATTTATTCTTAGAGTAGCAGATGTTTGAAGTGTAGGAAAAAAAAAGTATATTTTTTCGCATAACTTTATGACAAAAAGTAAAAAAAAAAAAAAAAATGAGATAAAAAAAGGAATAAATACACGGCATGTTTAACAAGTAGCTCCATTCTACGATTTACCTTATGAATATCAGATTGAGCAACTTGTAACTGAATGTAAAGTACAGAATTATTTGCTTCACGTTAGGAAATTTTAGGAATGTTTGAAGAGTTTATTTTTCATATTTTATCATCTAACATCCCCTCTGCTTTATGTTCTCTATGAAAGTGCAGTACGTAGCAATAAGTTTGCTTATAGCATAGTTTAAATGATATGGATAGTGAATAATGGCAGTTAGGGGATAATACAGGGATGATTAATATTAGGTTGTTTCTTGGTAGCAAACTTAGCCAATTTCACAGTTTGACACGGCTGAGGCTTATTATTTGTAGTGTACAGGATATACCATGACATGTGCAGTGCTTAGGCCAGTATAAAGCACTGCATTGTATTTTTGCATATTTGTTGAAATAATGTAATTTTATTCCTATTTTATTCATCTGTTATACAAATGCCCATATGTTGCCAAAGGCATAAATGTTTATTTGCAGTGCAGGTTGCCTGCAACCATATTCCAACCCGGTATATGGGCCATCTGGGGATGTTAAACTGACCTTTTATTAAAAGAAAAAAAAGAAAGATGATACCTAAGGTATGATTTCATGGTAACATTATTTTTAAAATGTAAAAAAAAAACTTTTATCAGTTTTGTTGTAGTGATGCTAAAAGCTTTTTTTTCTCTTTTATCTAATTTATGCTGTGAGAAGGTTGTCACACAAGCTTTCTAAATAGCATAAGGAATATCAATATGCCTGAAAGGATAGGCTATGATAAGTGTTGAGGTAGAGAAAAGATTCTAATGTAGTCATTTTTCTATTTTCTTTTATTTTTTACTCAGTTTCACTGTAGTTTACATTAGAAAAGTACAAACTATAATTAGATTTACAGTAATTAGAAATAGAT
>NW_020872535.1:719168-724168 GCF_003789085.1 Penaeus vannamei
GGGAGGGAGGGAGGAGGATGACGGGGGCTAAACCTCGTGCTGGGAAAATGATTTGTTATTGTTGTTTTCGCTTATCGTGATCGAGCGTGACGGCGAATATTAGGTCAGTCCTACTTTATGTGGCTCAGAGTGGTGAGATGTGAGGCCTATGTTGTGATGACGATGATGTGACCGTGATGATGACTGCTGTTTGATGACGATGGTGACACACGGGTGCCTCGCCAGCGCTATGCCACGTGACCGGATGGAGGGCGCCTGCAGTGCCACGCCGATCACCATGATGGTGACTGAGGCGGCAGTTGCGAGGGCGGCGACGATGACTGCGCCGCCGGTCGTGTGACTTCGACTGCCGCATGACGAGAAGCTTCCAGAAACTGAGAGCCGCTTCCCGCGTCCCGTTGAGGGGGAAGCGGCTTCACCTGGCACTGACCCCCTCGGAATGAAGTTCACTGCCGCACTACCTGGCGCGGTAATTCGGCAGTGAGGGCCCTTGGCCTGCCCGGGCGAGGGGCGGGCGGGCGGCAGGAGGGAGGAGGGGGAGGGAGACCCCTGGGGGAGAAGAAGGGGCAATATTTTTACGGAAACTTTAGAGCACAGAATCGGAGGAAAATAAGATGATACATGTCAGATAGAGAAGAAAATGGAAGACGGTTGGATAGAAGTGACCCCCGTGATAATGCGTCACGATAACTGCGACTGCAACAGCACCTGTGAACAGTGCATCTGTGCAACTGTAAGGCGTCTAATCTTATGATACACACTATAATACACACTACAGTGCACGCGGACATTGTCCCGTTAAAAGTAAAAGAATCGCGGGAGAGTTGAACGAAGCACGTCAGCGCGCCTGGGAAACCGTCAGCATCAAGCTAAATGCTCAGAGCGTGAGCTTGGCCGCGAAAGGAGCTTGGAGTTGCTTTGTGTGCCGTCGATTCGTTGCCTTTGGGATTAGGAGCGTTTCATCAGCAGGCAAAGAAATGCGGGCGCGAGAAATTGGCGAGTGGGCCGCCGCCGCTCGCGCTCGACCGAATCGAATCCGCGTCAACATTTCGCTCGAACGCCTCGTGGGGTTCGGGAAGCCGCCGATGCCTGGAATTGATAGCGTCGGTTCAGAGCCTCTTATAAGCTATTTCCGACGAAACGCAAGATGGAAATTAAAAGATGAGAGACTGCGGGGAGCGCGAGCGGGGACTGGGAACCGTCGGTGGCCAAGCGGGCCGCGAGGACCATATGGCGTCGGCGTCGACATGGCTCCGCTCCGTTACATATCTTATTAACTCACGATTCTCATCAAGTCTTTAAAACTCACATGCGTAAGTGCAGTTTGAAGACCATGCAAAGCGCTTATGAGTGACGCCCACTTTTTTGTATTTAATTCAATTTTGGTTTGGTTTAGCCCAGCAGTTCAGTAATGGTATATTACTCAACATTAGTTTGATTTTCTTGCAAGCATTATCGCCAAAAAAAACGAAGAAATAGCGGGAAAAAAACAGAACACCACTTCTCATCCAACCTACAGCAGTGGAACCCTTGTAGAACCCGCACCAAAAGAAGCATATCCACGAGAACAGCTGAGAAATTCCACACCCGAGTGCGTACCACACGTATGGGAACCACCTCCGCCTGCTTCCATATGTCTACACAGGAAATGCTAAAATGAATGACATACTGGCTACCGACGGCGCCTATAAACACCTAGTCAGTCTAGATACCCTTTTTTCTTCTTAACTATCCTCCACAGAGTAAAAGTAAAGCATTCGATAGGGGGAAAAAAGTCGTACTGTCTCTCCCTTCGCGTGGAGGACGAGATCCAGTACTCGAAGTGCGAGTCATCTCTCGCATCAGCGCTCACTTCCGCATGCGGTTCCGCGCACCTGACTCATCGGTACTAGCACACCTGGACGGAGTTTTCAGCCTTGCTATTTCTATACTTCCGCTGGTATGTTTGGCAACAGTTGAGGCTATTTCAACCTGGCGTGGGCGTGAGACATTGGCTTGGGAGACACGGTGCCGTAGCGTCACTGCGGTTAGTCAATTGTCCAAACGGTATATATGGACTATGTATAAAGACGAAATGAATATTCATGTAAAATGTAAACCACAATAGGGACTTCTATATCCTTACGAAGGTGATTATGAGAGTATGGGGAATGTAATTATAAACTGTATGGAATATGGCCTTGACATGTGAAACGCTTCGATTTGAAAATGTGTGCGTGAATGGCGTGGAAATAACAAATCATTCTCAGCCTGGGTTGTTTGATCAGCTGCCAAGCCTTCCAGTCCTACTCGAAGTTTTGTGGTTATGTGATGAGCGTAAAAGGCATGATGAGGAATACGTGAATCTATGTGGTGATGTGATTTGGCGTTGTGTAGTATGAGCCACATCGAGAGTGACCTATTTTAGCATGAAGAAGAAACAACCTATATCTGCATGTTGTTTTTAGAAATTCATGTAATTTCACCCCTGTGTTATGTTGATTACGCAACATGAAATAGATAAAACTGCATATACCATGCAGAACAGACGGATATCAGACATTATTATAATATACATGTATATATAAACTATCATTGAAATGTTTTCTTGAAAAAATCTTAAATCACTTTGAAATGAAGATTGACACAAGAATTATATTAGTTATAATGTAAAAGGAAAATCAGATTGCACATTCCTATCATTATATACAAAGACGATTGAAATATAGCTTCAATGCTGATGTCAGTCCACATAGATAAAAATATATATATATATAAGTTAAGAGATTTTGCACTTTGAAGACTATCAACACAATACACTGTCGAGCTGACCCAAAGTTCAGGTTGCAGCTGGCTTGGTCGCCCCAGATGGTCGACCGTCTCTTGTCGTGAAGTCACGGGCGCCATCTGTCACGTACACGCAAATACACACACATTCACGCGCTGTTTGGCGCTCACGGCAGGTATCCGAGAGAGTTTTCAATGTTGTCGGAAAAGAGGAAGGAGTTGTTGGCCTGCATGGAGGAGTAGGCGTCGTCCTCGGACTCCGACGCCGACTGGTTCAGGTGGTCGATGAGGTCCGTGGTTTGGTTCAGCTTGAGCTCGGAGAAGAGGGCGGCGATCTCGGCCGTCTTCTTCATGGAGAGGATCGAGGCCGTGTCGCTGCCCTCGCGCTGCTGCCGCTGCGACGCCCCGCGGTACACCACCTTGCCGGAGGGATCCACGGCCGACACCAGCAGGATCTTCTGCTGCGAGCTCGCAGAGCCGCGCGAGCGCTGTGACCCGGCGGCGCTGCCGCTGCCCTGGGACGAGCCGCCGGAGCCGCGGGAGCCCCCGGAGCCCAGGGAGCCGGACGGGTGGCGGCGCAGGCGGGGCGTTATGAGCAGCGACTCCGTGCTCTGCGTCCTCTGCTGGAGCGGGAGGCGCCGGTCGCCGCTGTTCTGGCTGTGGTAGCCGGAGCCGCCCGACGACCGGTGCACGACCGACATTTCCGAGTCCGAAGACAGATTGGACGACAGGCTCTTCTTCCTCATGACCTCGGGGTGCATGGAGAAAACGGTCCCCGCAGAGCGGCTCTTGCTGTGCTCCGTCAGGTACGAGGACGAGCTTTTATGCCTGGCGGCGCTGCTGGAGGAGCCTCCCGTGTTGCGCTTCCACGACGTCGCGTGCGACTCCAGCTCGCTCAGGTTGGAGTGCGAGCCGAAGCCCTTCTTGTAGGAGGCGGCGGTGTGTCCCGTCGCGTCCGTGTTCGTGTCTGTTTCCGAGTCGAGGTTGATCTCGTACATCTTGAGGCCGTTCTTTTTCACGCGTTTCAAGGAGCAGTAACACTTTTCACTCTCAGCACAACTCTCCGTATCACAGTCACAAGGCGAGTCGTGGCCCTTGTGGACGTGGTCCCCTGCGGGCTTCGCGGACGGAGGGCGCCGCGGCAGGGAGCAGTAGCACTTGCTGGAGCACTCGCTGTCATACCCGCACTCGCTGCACGACACGTAGCCCTCGTTCTGGCGCGACGGGTTGCGCTTTGGCATCGGGGTCTTGGGCGCCACCTTCCGGGCTCCTCCCTCCAGCAGGTGCGTGAGCTCGTTCTCCTTGTTCTCAGGGCGCTTCGCCGAGCCGTTGTCTCGCCCGCTCCTCTCGAAGGAGTAGCGGCTCTTATTGTTGACGAACTTCCGCAGCGGCGACTTGTCCTTCAGGTAAGAAGACTGAAGGCTGGAGGCGCGCGAGCCGAGGCGAGAGAAGGACCGCTTCGTGGCCTTCAGGACGGACGATATCGTGGAGCCGTCGCTGTCCGAGTCCATGAGGCTCATGAGGGACGCGCTTCGGCCTCTCTGCTTCTTCATGATGTTCTTGGACCGCTGGTAAATCTCGTCTTTGGACAGCGTTAAGGCAAGCTTGAGGAGGATCTCCCGATGGTCAGGGTCCATCTCGCTGAAGGACATGCCCTTCGGATTGATGACTTGCTTGAGCACTTCGTCGACGCTGTTCAGCCCTGTCTTCTGCTTGACGTCGTCCAGGAGGTCCTGGAAGTTATATTTGTTTGTGACGTTCATGAAGGACTTGGAGCGCGGCAAGGCGACCCTCGTGTACACATCGCCCGGGTCAATCAAGAACCCACCTGGCTGTCGGTCGCTGACGGAGCGCTTGAGGCGCCTGCTGGCGCGCGTTTCGTCGAGGACGATGTGCGTCTGCAGAATGTCCTCGCTGTTCGCCCGACGGAGGCCGCTGCCGAACCCTGGCGAGTCACTTCTGTGCGTGCGCTTCTTCCTGGGCGGTCGCACGGGCACCATCTCGCTGTCACTCATGACGTGCCTGTCATCGTCCCGAGGGTCGCTGGAGGCCTCGCTGGGCGCCTCGCTGCGCATGTTCTCCAGCAGCGCCTGGTACAGGTTCGCCGCGATCACGATGGCGTCCTCGGCGGACTCGCACACAAAGCCATGGCACTCGAGCACCTTCGGGACGCCGGCCTTCCTCATGACGCAGGCGAACATGGGCGGGTGCTGGTGTGCCACGGCCATGACGGA
>NW_020872535.1:734168-736668 GCF_003789085.1 Penaeus vannamei
CTTTTGAGTTTGTTTTATTTTATTTCGTTTTGGGCATGTATGAAGAATTTAATGTTTTATTATGTTAAAAGAGTGTCTATTAACGGTTTTCAGAACACGGATGTTATAGGCCTCTCCTTGGGTAATAAACAAGAAAACTGTTAGGCGCGTGACACTCCAGTGATGATCGGGAACGAGAGTTTGATGTAGTAAAAAAAAAAAAAAGGTTGGAGTGAGTGAAAGGAAAGGCAAAATCCCCCAAAGGTGTCTTACAAGGTCTGAAATTTTGACAAAGAATCCGGCAACCGAGATGCGCCGCTTTGGGAGAATGATCATTCTAATGGCATCCTTTATTAAGGCGTTTTTTCTTTCTCTTTAATGATATGGTTACACGCTACACCGTCTATACAATATACACGATATTCATAAAAAGCAAAGAAGATCAGCTCGTCCATAACATTTAATAAAAGGGGAATTTAACGAAATTTCTAGACTTCTCGCGGCTGACTTCCAGATCATAAGCGGGATGAGCGAAACGTTAGTCGCTGTCGTTAACCTTAAAGGAACCATTAACGCTATAATAAACAGGAATATTTCTCTAGAAAGAAAAAAAATAATGGAAATGAGGGCACCGCTCAAAAGGAAGTGATGAAGTCGAATTATAATGCGTCATGATATGGATCAATTACTTTCATTTGACAGTTGTGATGGACAGCTGTATAGGACGCGGCCATTCACGAACATGATGCAAAAAATGTTGTACTATATTAACATTCAGGCGGCGTAAAATGAATGTTTCATGGAGGTTGTAAACTGTCCACATAACTTTCATAAGCAGATGTAAAGGGCCATTTATGTGTTTGTAAATTCTTATAAGCTCGTGCTTGGCGAAATGAATAGCGCGATACATCTGCATATGATATGTACATTTAGATGCTTTTATCTTTTTGTTCGTTTCGTTGTGTCTCTATCAATTAGTTTTATTTCTCCTTAAGTTCGTATATTTCTGTCTGTCTGTCTGTCTTTCTGTTCCACTGTTTACGTATGTATTAATTCGTGTATTGTTCTGTATGTATGTGTATGTACATATATATGATATGTATATGCTCTCCTGTCTATCTGTCCTTTGTCTTTCTGTCTCTGTCTCTTTCTTTCCTCCATTTCTCTTGCTCTCTCTCACTCTCTACCTCTCAACCTCTTTCCCTCTTACTCTCTCTCTCTCTCTCTCTCTATCTATCTCCTCTTTCCCTCTTAGTCTCTATCTCTCTCTCTCTATCTATCTATCTACCTCTTTCCATCTTACCCAGTCTCTCTCTCTCTATCTCTCTACCTCTTTCCCTCTTTCTCTCTCTCTCTCTCCTCCAATCTCCTCTTACTCTCTCCCTCCGTCTGAAATTATTCATGTGATGACACATCGCAAGCCCCCAGCCAGAGAGGACAAAAGAGGTGATCAAGAAGGAACAAAAGACGAGGTCTGCTCTCGAATATGGGGCTGAGGGTTAGGTTAGGTTTCTTTCTTGCTTCTGTTTATTTTGTCTTCTATCTTTCTTTTTTCTTTTCTTTTTCTTTATCTTTCCTTTTTCTTTTCTTTTTCTTTATCTTTTAGGGTTTTAATTTTTCTCTTTATCTTTATCTTTCCTTCTTTTCTCCCCCTCCTACTCTTTCCTTTTTTCTTTTTATTTCTTTTCTTTTCTTCTCTTCTTCTTTTTCTTTTCTTTTTTTCTTTTCTTTTTCTTCTATCTTTTCTCTCTTTCTTCCTTCTTCTTCTTCTCTTGTTGTTTTTTGCTTACTGTATATTCTAGAGGAGGAGTTACTCGTGCACTTCCACTGCCTCTAAAACTAGACGTTACACTTGTTACGAAAACATATATTGCACTTTTGGGCCGCCATGTTGGGGCTTCAACATTAGCGAAGAGGAAAAAATACAACTCGAAATGCAGTAGGAGAAATTGGTCCGCGTTATAAATGAGTGTCATTAAAGTTAAGCACACACAAGACTCCATTGCATGAATACAGAGCAGTGCAACGGTGCCAAATATTACACTTCATTGCAAAATAATCCACGTTTTGCCATCGCCTAACACGCGTATGTTATTCCTTCTGAAAAAAAATTAAGACAAAATTTTCCTATTACGTAAGTAGATGTAGCACAGACATACGTTGGCTGGCAACATTGCAAGAGAAATGCCTACAAAATATGTGTCGAAATTAGTCTCGGGGAATGTTTACACGAGTTGAAGCACTTAGGTGTCATTAGTTTCAGCTGAAAGAATTAGAAGAGGACGGTGTTCTTCAAAGCGTAAGACTGGCAAAGGCTGTGTAGTAAACGTGTAACAAAACGTGGTGGTGATTTTACATCCTGTGGGGTACAGGGTGGCTATGAAACGCCGGTAAAAGGTTGTGACTGCAAGTTGTACGACAAAATAGTGTGTGAAAGACATCACCGTAGATATGGAATAAAGTGATTGAATCTTGCATTGGAATAAGATTTCAAGGATGGGAACGAAGAAATCAAAATCTG
>NW_020872535.1:744168-749168 GCF_003789085.1 Penaeus vannamei
CAGCTATGTTATTTTTTGTTGCTGTGGCTGTTATTGTTATTGTTATTATTATTACAATTATCAATATTACTATTATTATTACCATTATTACTAAAATCAACAATCATCTGTTTCTTCTTATAATTGTCATTACTATTAGTACTACTACTACTGCTAACTTGCCATGATTAATTTCATTATCATCATCACTAACATTTTATCATCGTCATCATCATCAGCGTCACTATAATTACCACGTTAATAATGACAAGAAGTAAATATAAATTACTGAAGCAAGACTGTGGTTTCCCATCACCTTTATCCCCCTAAACACTTATTTCAGCGCAGTCACATGTAAATCCTTGGGAGGGAAGGCGGGCATTAACAGCTGAAGTAGAGCATGCGCAGTGAGGAAGTGGGGGAGGCTTTTTAAAAGTGTGAAGCAGTCGAAATATATAATATGCTCGTATATATACATATACATTCGTATATATACATCCATACATATATTTATATACATATATGTATATATATCCATTCATACGTAAATATATATGAGTGTGTGTGTGTGTGTGCGTGTTACCTTTGATGTCTAGCACATTTATTTGTTTCAACCATTAACCTTTAACCATTGTACACCATATTTGTAAATATCAATGCACATGTGTAATATTTATATCTATATTTATATACATACATGTACTATATACGTTTTTAAACTGATACTGACTAACGGATAGATATTGAAAACCTAGTATTCACGATTTACCTGTACAGTGCAACGGCAAGTATATGAGAACCTACGTAATAAATATAACCAGTCTATCAAAATACTGAAGTGCTGTTTGCTGTGTAAATATTTACCCACTATATAAAGCTGAAATTCTTCAAGCAATACATAAGTACAAGTTCAATACTCTTATTGACAGAGAATCATATAAGGGAAACACTCAGAGAGAGAGAGAAAAAAAAAGAAGTTTGAGCAGCGTCATCTCTACACTAAGTCTTTCCATGAATCCTGGAATATCATGAAATGAATACACAAGAACCCACATTTACCCTCTATATATTCTGTCATTCAACCCAGCAGCAGGTGTTAAGAAAATACAATTATCCTATGGTTCCGTCTCGCCACGCGCAAGGCGAACGTCTTTTGTTATGGTAATGGCGGCGAGTTTGGGCGGCGCATCGCTCCTTCGCGGTCATCGTACGGTCATCAGCTTCCCCCTGCGCCGTAATTGCGGTATTCACGGGTAACTTGACGATGACAGGATTCTACAGGAGGAGGGGGAAGTTATACTCTCGTGAAGGGCGTGTTGGTCCTCGAATGAAGTGTCTGAGGACGGTTTAATAGTGTCCATTTTGCTTCCAGTGGCGGAGAAAGGGAAGGTACAAAAAGGGAGAAAAAGGAGAGAAACACACAAGTAGAGAAGGATGGGGGAAAGGGAGAGAGAAAGAGGGGGAAGCAGAGAAGGAGGAAATGGAGAGGCAGAAAGGGAAGGAAAGAGGGAGGAAAGTAAAGATAGAGAAGTTAATGTTAACGAAGGAAAATCAGGGACAAAGTTTGTTATTTCTTCATATTTTATTCCTTTCCCATTTTCTATGTTTGGATGACCAGTGTGACACCATATGGCGAGAAATATTAGACGTTATGTAAAAAAAATATTCATATATGGACGTAGAGATTCTTCAGGTTAACAATTTGATTTCCTTTTGAAAATATGGGAAATATGAATTCTTCCCAACCCTAAAAATAACGATATAGATCCAAAACATTTATACGAATACATGTCCATTCACAGCAAGCACATCTTCAAACATAAAACAACAACAACAACAAATAAACTAAAAACAAGAAACAAAACAGCATAGTACAGAACAAACAAATCCACATCACTTAAATTTATGCGAAAGTAGGCATAAACTCAGAAGGTTTCTCCAATGGCATTTTTATAGCGAGCAATGCCTAATGGCAATCCAATTACTTCCGGTCTCCAAGAACTCGCGCGGGCATTCGAGTGTTGAAGGCAAACTGCGCACTAATTGCTTCAAATGTCATTAAGAACACCGAACCTCATCTCCTCATCCCTCGCTCTCTCGTGTTTTTTTTTTGCTCGACTGGCTCTGACGTCACGTAGCGGCGTCGTGAGGCTAAATCGTGGTGTTTTTTTGGTTTTGTTTGTTTTTATGTACTGTGGCGTAAATAGATATGAAATGGTTTGTTTTGTTTTATTTACTGTGGCGTAAATAGATATGAAATGTTTATTTTGTTTGTTTTTTTATGTACTGTGGCGTGAGGCTAAATCGTGGTGTTTTTTTTGTACTGTGGCGTAAATAGATATGAAATGGTTTGTTTTGTTTTTATTTACTGTGGCGTAAAAAGATATGAAATGTTTTTTGTTTGTTTTTATGTACTGTGGCGTAAATAGATATGAAATGTTTTGTTTTGCTTTATGCGTTTCCTGGAGTGTTTTTTTTTTTGTTTGTTGTTTTTTTTTGTTTTTAAGTTGTCTGTGATGAGTTATTATCGTTTTGCGTCGGGTAGAGATATGTTTTACTAATAAATAGAGATAATTTTATCTCGGAAAAACGAAAATATAAACAAAACATCAAACAGTCGATAGGATTCGTTTTAATCGTAAAAATCTCGCTCTAGATTTGACTTTATCTCTACCTTAATCAAAGCCTATGAAGACGTTAAGGAGATGCCATGACACCAGCTAATGACAAGGGAAATGCCACCTATCTAACCGCGCCAAGGCCGTGGGTCAGAGGTCAACCGCCGGCCCTCTCGACCTTTCCCCCGGCACGAGGCGAGGTGACCTTCCCTTCCTCTTAATGGCGGAGATGGAATGGTTCCGCTGATGAGTCGGCGACAGCGAGGGTAATGCTGGAGGGTGCTCGGCTGATCCAAGTGTGTGTGTGTGTGTGTGGGGGGGGGGTGCGTGTGTGGGTGGTGTGTGGGTGTGGGGGGGGAGTTTGTGTGTGTGTGTGGGAGGCGGTGTGTGTGTGTATGTGTGTGTGTGTTGTGTGTTGTGGGGGTGTTTGTGTGTGTGTTTTTTTTTTTTTTTTGTGTGTGGTGTGTGTGTGTGTGTCGGGGGGGGGGGGGTTCGTGTGTGTGTGTGGGGGGGGTTGTGTGTGTGTGTGTTTGTGTGTGCTTACTTATTTTGTCTGTTTGAAAATTGCGATCGGTGAATACATCACAGAGAAAAACTGAGAAGCCTCACACACACACACACACACACACGGGGGAGAGAGTGCCCCTGGACCCCAACAGAGGAGCTGAAGGAAAATCTGCGTCCTGCACCGCCCGGCGAGCCCTTGCAGCAGGCGATGCAGACGCGGCCGCAGCTCACCGCAACTATCCACTTGGCCTACACAGGGTCTCGTCCGCAGCCTGGCGGGAGGTCTTGGTATCACTCTGTGCTTTCGAACCGCTTCCGAACCGATGTCCTATGGCCGTGCTGGGTAGGGTCGCGTAGGCCGTAGTTAATAATTAATTTTTGACACTAATTCTGGCTTCTCTTTTGAAAGGGTTAGTGAAAAAGGTGTGGAGAAGCAGGCCCGGTCAGACAACTGTTTGGAGGTCTTCTTCGGGCAAGGAAGTGGAGAGATGTAGGTGAAAAAATAAAGACACGGGTGAGGTCTGGAATGGATGCACACGATTCACTCAATCACACCTGCATTGCGCATGACACGGCGTCGTGTCACGTGCCCCCGTGCATGACGCCCACCAGCATAACCAGTGTTGCACGTGGTTCAACCGACACGTTCCCAGCGTCGTGAGCTCGTGTCTCGCAGAAGGTTAACACGTAAGGAACACACACACGACACAACATTCCATGAGCGGCGGGTTACCGTGGCGTCCACACAGACCCGGGGGCTTGGTGTGTACACATAGACACCATGAGACTCGCACGCTGGTCTGGTAATTATCATGGAGGTGAGAACCGGCGTGCAACATGGAGGCGTAAGAGTGGGAAGGTTTAGGAAAGAGGGGGAAGTTGGAGGGAGAATTCCTACCGTCAGCGTCTACAGCCACTCCTACCGTTATTGTCATTGTTATCATCGCCTTGTCACTGACAGCGATGCTGGCCTCGCGTGCTTGGAGGTGGAAAGCGCAGGTAGTTTTCTCGCGGTCGTCAACACACGCAATCATCTGCTAAACTCGGACTAGCTGCATTTAGTCCACCAGGTCGATGACGTGGGTAATGCTATTAGATCAACTTCTGTGCTAATCTGCGAACAGAATCTCGGTCTGCGCTGTTTGTGTGCAGCGTCATGCTACTGTGATTCTTAACCTGTTTTGTATCACTATACTCTCTCATGCAATGGTCGTTGCAGCTGCCCCACCCTTCTCCCCACATCTTTAAAGAAATTATTAAAACTTCTTTTTAAGCAAAAAAAAAAAAAAAAAAAAAAAAAAAAAAAAAAAATTTTTTTTTTTTTTTTTTTAATTTGCCAAAATATTTTTTATAAGAAAAACTGATATGCACATTTTTAGGGTGATGGAATTTAATATGATTCATTACTATGATTAAAATTATTATTTTTTAAAAAATTCTAGGCTAACGAAATGGTGTAGTAGACCTTGTGTAGAATGGGTATGGAGAAATGGCAGGAAAAACCGCTGTTTGTTTTGCTTTAACCCCTGATTTTTTCTTAAGACGAGGACATAGTGTAAAAACCACACGAAAATGTATCAGAAACTTTGATGAAATTCATGACGAGATAAAAATTAGGGAAGATGATGTGGTGCTGAACATGGCAGCGAGGCAGGAAGAACAAATTTTGCAAAACGAAGCACAGATTCTGCAAAGTGCAAGAACTCCGCAAAGTGACAAAGCGTCGTTCAGCCTTTGTTCCCAGGGAAGGGGATGGGAGGGGGGGGGGGGAGGGCCGTTCACAGTCAAAACGAGACACGGACAAAGCGTAGAAATGTAACCCCGTGTCCGTCGCCGTGGGAGGTGCTGCCGTGCGCGTTGGTGGCGAAGCATAAACCACTTGGGTCGAGGGAAGGG
>NW_020872535.1:764168-766668 GCF_003789085.1 Penaeus vannamei
ATTTAAAAGTGTTTTACAAAATTTACGTAGCTAAATAACTGTCTAACAAAACAAATTCTTGAATGTGTATTTCCTTGCTCATCTGACTGGCTAAATAAACAAAAGATAAAATAAAACAAACAAATAGAAAAAAAAATAAACAGGAAAAATACAAAACGGAAATAAGTGTTACCAATGAATGGCCAGGTTTACACAGCTGGGGAAGAGTGCAGTCTCATTAGCGAGAAATTATAATAAATTGTCAGGCAACAAACGGTAGTAAAAAGGTAGCGGCAGGTGGCATGCGGTTGTTAAAGGGAAACGATATTCGATTTGATGGTTCAAGAGTTAATGAAGAAGTATAGTTGTCAATAGTCAACAGAAATGTTCCAATAATATTTTTTCCTTACGTCACTTTCTCTGGTAAATCGCCTTAATACTCCTAAAGAGAAATAAATATGTATTGCGTATGGCTTCCGAACCTCTATGAAATAAGCAGGAATGGCATAAAAAGTCGTGTTAGGCAAACAAATGGACATAAAAAAGGAAAACACAGCCAACAACAGTCAAATGAGCAGCAGATGGCGTGTGGTCACGCAGTGTTACCATATCCCCAGGATTTTGAATATTCCTCGCCGACCAATATCAATTCGAACCTCCAAGAGAAATGATGAGTTTTGAAACGAATTTGCATGGAATAGAATAGAAAAAATAGAAAATACATAATATAAATAAAAAAAATCAAGTACTGTAGAAGGAAAATTGTTACCTCTTTTTTTTTTGGCGGGAAAGAGGAACGATGTTTCCGCAAGTAAACATGGTTCCGCCACATCCACCTCGTCGAAATTTCCTTCCAAGTGTGACCGGCAAGATTTAAACCTGATCTTTCACGAGGAAGGAGTTGAATGCACTTTTCTAACCTTTTTGTCTAGACTCACAATGACTTTTCGATTAGGAGTGGGCTTTGGTTCACTAAATACCCGAATCCTGTTTCGCCTTTGGGATATACTGCGTGTGTATTTACCTAGGATCATTATCTGTACTGAATTGCAAGTAATGATGCATTGGGGAAAGAATTATGATGTTTATGCCTGATTTGATATATTCGAGTACGAAATAACCGAAATAACCGAAATTCAGGTTGCACAATTCTACGGTATTTTAGCCACCAATCTCATTATGTGCAGCTGCAGCGTGTGTACCTGCACATTTATATCGTTTTACTGAATACATTAAATCATTCAATTGTTTGTGTTATTTTAATGTTTCAGATTCGTATTTTGGTTGGTGACTAAATAAAAGAAAAAAAAAGATTCGTCTTATTTGTGTGTTCGTTATGGGTTATTTTGATAAATAAAAGCTTCAACTGCAGCATTTTCATATTCTGAAGCAAAATAAGTTAAGCAACCCAAAGTATAGGCTTCATCATCTTCTATTTGCCAACGAACAATGCATGATGGCTAATTCTAACATTCATTTTTTTCCCTGTTACGAAAAACAACACGCATCTGTCGCTCTATAAATAACTAGAGCAACAAATGGAAGCAAATGGACAAAATACTGGAACTGACTCGTGTGTTACACAATAATTCAGGCTCAGGAAGGATCACTCACCGTCACAGCGCAGTTGAGAATCGGCCTTAGGACGGTGACCTCATCTGGACGCCTGAAGAGAGAGAGAGAGAGAGAGAGTGGTTAAGACTCTGCTTTCTTTGCTTTCAACTGCAGTGGGATGTGACACGCAATGCTGTTTTTAGATTATGGTTGTTTTAATGAGAAGTCCCAATAAAATGAGACGTTTGAAGGTATGTTGAATTTGAGCGCGCACACACACACACGCACGAACGCACGCACGCACGCACACACACACACACGCACGCGCACGCACGCACGCACGCACACGCACACGCACGCACACACACGCATGCACACACACACACGCACACGCACGCACACACACACACGCCAAACACGTGCGTGCGTGAATATGCAGTAGATAGGAACATACACGCAAACAAACAAAAAAGTGCATGTTTGTGTGTGAGAATGTGTATGTGTAATCATAAACATGGCGCCATCATGGCCTATGCTTAAAATTACCTACACTACTACAGGCAAAAACAAGTCATCAAAATCCTCACTGTAAGCGACCTGTTGGCATAAGTCGCAATCACAATACTTTACGATAACGTTTGCTCTAAGAAGATGAAAATAAACTGAATGATTCACGATATTGGACCACGCAGGGAGCCACCTGGCGGCCGGCGTGGGAAGTGCTCGCAAGGCCGCCAACACTTCCGACATCTGCAACGCCAACGATCAGCTAATGTCCCTTCGGCCGGCAGTGTGTGTGTGGGGGTGGGGGGGGGGGCGATGGCAGTGCCTCCTATGTCAGGGGTTGAGACAGGTGCATATCTAAATATATATATATATATATATATATATGTTTATCTATCTATATATGTACAAATACAAGGTGCATATCTAAATATATCTATATCTATCTATCTGTTTATCTATC
>NW_020872535.1:787013-792013 GCF_003789085.1 Penaeus vannamei
AACATGTGTATTTGGATGTAATTAGAAATTTCTAAAAGAAATGGACACTGCCATCGTATTGTCCATAAGAAATAGAATCATAAACAACTGTGAAATGATGAAAATATCTGCTACGTATCATGACCCAGACAGAGTCTACAATATTTGGTAGAGGTTAAAGACACTGACACACATAGATAAAGAGAAATGGACACAGCCATCTTAGAGAGCGGAAAAAATAGAGTTGGATGGAACATAGTTTAAGTTGCACTGGACTTTTATTTACCGTTGAATGTAAAAAAATGGCGGCGCTAAGCGCCACACAGACTAAGTCAAAAACAGCCTTCTGCAGCCAGAGTTATTTGTTTATGTTAACATTTTCTATAAACTCGTTTTCTATATGTGTCTCATTTTCTGTATTTCCATTTTCTATACCCGCATTTTCTCTAAATGTCACATTTTCTGTTCACCATTTTCTACCACCGTGACATTATTTCCGATTATTAATTATTTTAACCATTATTTTTTTGTATTTGTACTAAGTTTTCCTCAATGCCTGTAATAGTTTTACAATATATTTTGTTTTTCTATATAATGCAATTATTTTAGTATAATTTATATTGTTATCATAACCTTTATTCATATTTAACAAGGTAACAACCTTACTGCCTCTTTACGCAATTTGCCCCCCATGTTGGAACAATATACAATGCAAATTACTTGATCACTTTGTGGTAAGCTTTTGCCATGGCAGGACCCAGTAATTTCTGTGCGGAGTGTGACATGGGGCAAGTCTATTTATTATATGTAATTATTATTATATATATTTTAAAATACAATGAAATTTATTGTCTATTTTATCATGAAAGATCAAATGTTAACTAATTATTTTTTTATATTAGGTACCAGCACTTTTTTTAAAAATATGGAGGCCGGGCCGACAACTTGCTTGATCTTTACCAGTTGCATGGCCTCATTTCTGGGGGAAATTCAATGCCCCAAATGCGATAGCATTTGTCGCATAGACAATAATATAAATTCATTCAGGTGCGACAAAACACAAAAAATTAATAAAAGGAAAGTTAGATCACTGTAAGAACACCTGGTTTGATAATAGTAAGCTCGATTTTGAAACTTAAAATTTGTCAATTTGTATTTGAGAGACAGGTTTTCGTATGTATCTGCACAGTGCGAATTTAATTTACCGAACAAGACTATTTGCGATTGGGCGAGCTTCTGCCGGGAGGTTCTCATTTTTTGGTGTTTTGAAAATCAATCCGACAAAATTGGTGAGTCAGGAAATTATCGAGATTGATGAATCAAAATTTGGAAAAAGAAAATATAATGCTGGTAGAGTAACTGAAGGTCAGTGAGTTTTTGGAGGAGTATGCTGCAATTGTGGAAAAAAAATTCTCATACCCATGGAGACCCGTGACTCTCTCTCTTTGCTTAACGTAATAAAGGAGCTGATCCACCCAGGGATAACAGTCATTAGTGATTGTTGGAAGGCAAACTGTCTCGAGAAGGAGGGGTATCAACATTTAACTGTGAACCATTCATACAATTTTGTTGAACCCAGGAGTAAAGCGCACACCAATACGATCGAGCGCAAATGGAGGGAGGCAAAATCAAAAGTGCCCCGCTTCGGCAGGAGGAAGTACCACTTCGCCGGGTACTTGGCTAAGGCCATTTTCCAAATAATATACCCGGCGGAGAACAAAAGGCTCCATCAGTTCCTCCTCGCCGCAGCTCGTTTGTACCCTCCACACTGACGGTATGTGTTGTGTATTGTTTAAATAATTTTTTAATAAATTGACATCGTGTGAATAAGCAGGGGGTGGGATAATTTTTTATATATTATGTTTTCAATATTTTGGATCGTACTAAGCGGGGAGTGGGATAATTGTATATGTAATGTTTTCGTTATTTTGGATTGCATGATAATATAAGAAAATATATATATATATAATTATCGGATATCAAGTTTGTATGCATTGTGTGTTTCGCTTGTTTTTTTTTTGCGGTATTTCATTCGCTGTCCATCGGACAAAGTTTGTCTCGTCTTTCTGATTATACGGTCTTTCTATTGTTGTCGGGACATAAATTTAGGATCGTATTTCATATAATCAAACTTTTTATCGATGTTTAAGTGTTATTTATTTTATCTCGACATTTACAGGTTGTTATAGAGATCATGCATTCCCCCCTCCCACCTGAAATTGATTATCACCCTCATCCCTCCCCCCTTCTCCCACCTTGGAATTTATTATCTGTGAGGATGCCTTCCCCCCCTTTAGCGGGGGAATGGGGATACCCCCCCTACTTTGGAACTTAAGTCTCAGCGAGGGTGCATCGCAATCGGTAACAATTACCCACCCTTCCACACAGCCAGTTTTTAATGTCACGTTTCCTATAAGTGGGCATGAAGGGGAATAAATAGAAGGTAGAAAGGTTAGGTTAGGAGGTTAGGTTTGGATTTTTGGGCTTGCAATGATACCCCAGTTTTGGAACTTTGTCTCTGAAGGGCGTCACTCTTAGTAACAAATACCGTCTCCAAACCAATACTACCGTGACTGTCTAAGGAGAAGAGGGGCATAAGATGTTGATTTGGGTGTGACAGAAGAAAATTTGCCAAACAGATCAGGTATAAAAGTTGCATGATGAATGGAACTGACTGCAAATAGTTTAGTCGGCCACAACTAAGGTGAATGGGACTCTTGGTGATAAGACACCGGTGGATCCGCCAGTGGCATTTGGCTACACTGGTCAGCAGAGCCTCTGGGACAACACACCCTAACCACCTTAGCATGTAGGAAGTCCATTACAAATCCTGTCTCTCAAGTAGATTTGGATACAATACAGGCTATATATTTTTGTGCTAAAACATTTTGATGTCAAATAAACTAATGACTGTTGAAACAAATTATGATTTTGAAACGAATGGTCTTGAAAACTTTACAGACTATAAAGTTTTTGCTTAGTCTTTAACTAATAATAAATTGACAAGACTGACATGAATTTGAAAGTGTAATTGGCAAAGACTGCATGACTACCTCAGTTCTCTGTGCTAATGAGTTTATCAATCTATCTTTAATTGTCTTTTCTATTGGTGCAATAAACAATCAACTTTCAAAGTTTCTTCCTTCGATATGAGTTCGAAATTGTTAAACTATCAAATACCAATCCAAGGGAGACAAGAGAGCAATATCCAGTCAATGCATGGGCATCACCCCACGCCAGATGGGGAAACGGCCGATATCATTTCTATGTTTTCAGGAGAAAAGACACTTGGCGCTCGAGCAATTTGCACCAAAAACAACAAATAATTACCCGTAGACCTGCTGACACGCTTCTCCCATCCAGATGGTAATTCAGAATCACTCATTTCCGCCGTTTAGAAGAGGAACTGTCCTGTACGCTCACTATTGACCCGAGTCCCTCCACACACACTCACTCCTTCCCGTCGGTGCCGTTTTCTTCGTCGGAGAAGCCGCTCAGGAGGTGACGCTCAAAACCGCTGCCGGGGAGTTATTGCTGCTGTCATACTCTGAAATATCAGTACCCGTTTATCTGTTTGAAATTAGGCTGCTAGCTTACTGTGTATTTCATTAGAATTTTTTTACACCCCCCCCCCTCAAAAAAAGAAAGACAAAGAAAGAAGAAAAAAATGGTTTCGCTTTTTCGAAAAACCTTAATCTAATATCTTATACAGCAGGATAGGCACTTCAGCAGACCAATCATGCTTTTCTTCAAGGAGTTAGGTGTCATCTCCCAGCTAATAATCAGCGTTGGAGCTCAACTTCATAATATTAAGCTTGTTAGTCACTTCTATCTTTTGCAGGAAATTCTATGGACGTTTTCATAAATGCAGCGTGATAGCTGCTAAATACTTTTTGCCCTGTCATTTTGACATTTTCAGAATTCGTTTATGTTACAGATAAAATGAAATTGTTTGAATATACAACATGGAAGTTGGTAAATACCGAAATAAGAATACAAACATGTTTCAAAGTATCTGGATAATCAGAAGTAAAACAAACTCGCCAGAGGAAAGTGAAACCACACGGTAAGGCGTTATGACCAACGCGTCCTAAAGTTCAGAAATCTCTACCTGAATGTTGTTTATGATACAAAAATAAGGAGTTATCAAAACTGTCATTCCAAAAGTTTCAGCTTTTCGGAGACGTGGCAGATAGAATAGAATAACCGGAAACTGAAACACCATACCTCTTTTTTTCTTCTTGAAAAAGTAGTTTATTTCCATCTGTCTGTTACGTCGGTTCATTGGTTATGGACTGTAATGGGTAGGGGAAGCGGGGTTAGGGGAGGGACTAGGGATAGTTAATTCGCCCTTGAAGCTGCCCGGTGGATACCATTTCCAGCAGCTTCTCTCTCTCTCTCTCTCTCTCTCTTTCTCTCTCTCTCTGTCTGTCTCTCTCTCTGCCTGTCTGTCTGTCTCTCCCTGTCTCTGTCTTTGTCTCTCTCTGTCTTTGTCTCTCTCTCTCTCTCTCTCTCTGTCTGTCTGTCTCTCTCTCTGCCTGTCTGTCTGTCTGTCTGTCTCTCTCTCTCTCTCTCTCTCTCTCTCTCTCTCTCTCTCTCTCTCTCTCTCTCTCATCACTCTCTCTCTCTTCCCCCCTTCTCTCTTTCTCTCTCTCTCACTCAGTCTCTCTTCCCCCTTCTCTCTCTCTCTTCCCCCTTCTCTCTCTCTCTTTGCCTGGCTGTCTGTCTGTCTCTCTCTCTCTCCCTGGCTCTGTCTTTGTCTGCCTGTCTGTCTCTGTCTCTCTCTTTCATTCACCCCCCCCCCCTTCTCTTTCTCTGTCTCCTTATCTCTCTTTCTGTTTTTATCTCTCACTCCACTCTCTCCCCCCCCTCTCTCTCTGTCTCTGTCTCTCACCCTCTCCCTCTCCCTCTCTCTCTCTCTCTCAATCCTTCCCGCCCTCCCTCCCTTCCATCTCTCTCTCTCTTCTCTCTCTCTCTCTCTCTCTCTCTCTCCTCTCTCTTCTCTCTCTCTTCTCTCTCCT
>NW_020872535.1:810596-820596 GCF_003789085.1 Penaeus vannamei
TTTTTCTTTCTTTCTCTTCTCTCTTTCTCTTTCTCTCTTTCTTTCTCTCTTTCTTTCTCTCTTTCTCTCTCTCTTTCTCTCTCTCTTTCTCTCTCTCTTTCTCTCTTTCTCTCTTTCTCTCTTTCTCTCTTTCTCTCTTTCTCTCTTTCTCTCTTTCTCTCTCTCTCTCTCTCTCTCTCTCTCTCTCTCATATTCTTTGCAGAGAAGATGGCAAATGTTTGAATTTGAAATGGACAGGCACTGACCTAACTGGTGAGAGAGTATCAGTGTTGTTTATCAGCAGTGACTTCCTGTCCAAGTTGGTAATACCAGCTCTCCACACCTGACAGGATGCGAGATCAGTTGTGGAAGGGTGCTTGCCTAAGAAGCAGCCTTTATGTTTGAAAATCTGTTACATTGTTACATCAGGCAGATATGAATTGCAGAAAAGGTCTATTGCAGATGCATTGATTTTTTTGCAAAGAAAGTGGTAGTGTTTGTCCAGTGTGCATAATCGCATCATTCATCTTTAAGATTTGAAGTGATTGAATTAACAACATGGCCAAGCCTCTTGTCAACACCAAGAAGTGGGATCAAAATGACTTCCGACTTTTGGTAGTCCTGCTTCTTACTGTGGTCTATCCCGTTTTTGTTTTAGCATTTTTTGCCCTTTATGTATTTGTTTTGTTACCCCTGATGCTGGAGGACTACTACGGCCTTCCCCCTTCAGTAGAAATACCGCATCAAGATGGCTGGTATCACTTTTATTGGCTCTTTGTCTCACTCCTATGGTTGATGTTGTGTGCATTTATTTTACCATGTTTTCAAGACAAGAGGAAGCCTGGTGTGTCAGCTATTGGTATGGAAATCCGAGAAAGCCCTGAATTTCCAACTAAGACCCATGCTGTACAGCCATATTTAAAGGTTGAGGAAACCAATGAAAAGGAGCGCTTCAGTATCCTGACAGAGAAATCTCGAGGTTCAAGTGCAAGCATCGAGAAGGGAGTATGTGAAGAAAAGGCTGACAAGGAAAGTTTAGAGAAGTCCAGAGAGAGCTTGACGGAGACCAACAGCTTGCAGAAACGCAGCAAATTAGTGGAATCGGGGGAATTTCTAAATGAATACATTGACACATTGGACTACAAGAACAAGGAGCAGGCCGAGTGTGAAGTCCATGTAGAAAAAAGCAAGGAAGGGAATGACACTGATTCTGACAGCAGTGCAGATGAGAAGCCAGACAGCACTGATTTGCACAATCGTTCAGTAAACAAGGAGGACTCATCTGATGATGAAGACCAGGCATCCCCAGGGAAAAAGGATGAAGAGAAGGAAAAAGAAGAAACTGTCATCGAGCCCATTGTCGTGCAAAAAGGATATGACAAGCAGGAAGCAATCCCACTGAAGGAGGCATACATTAAGGACGACAACCCTTCCGAAGACAGCGAAGAAGCAGAGGAGCTGAAGGATTTGGAGAGTCCTGTCACAAGGAGGAAGGCACTCCCAACAATCGACACATCAAAGGCAAACGAGAGCTATGAATGCAGTATGCCCACCCCAAAATCGGCAGTAGATAGTGCTAAAAGAGAGAGCAATGTGGTGTTCCTCTTTGTAAACCCAGACACAGTCGATTCTGAAGAAGGTGTGAAGGTGGTGCATGCTGGTAAGGTTGAAGAAGAAGATGATAATTGAAAAAAAAAAAAAAGTTTTTATGGGTGGAGCTAAAGTATTGTGCCTTTGCAACTTGGAAAAATGTTTATTATTAGTCTTACAAGTGACCACTGATACAGACAGTGAATATTCTATAAGTAAACAAAGCTTTGTATAATTGTGTTAATATATGGTACTAGACAATCTTGGCGTATATGAAACAACAGTGACTGTAGTGAACCTTTTAAAGAAAGAGTGAGAACTGTGTGTACAATGTAAGCATTAGTTATCTCCTTTTCCTTCTCAAAATATCTTCTTTTTTATTATATTAACCTGATATTGATATACATGAGTATGACTAGTACTTTCAGCAATTTAGATTTCAAAATTTGTTGCTAATATATCTTTTACTGTCAGCTTACATGATTATTTCATTGGCAGATGAGTGTGTTTTGCTGGAAACTCAAGTAGTGTGCCGAGAATTGCCTCTTCATATCCCCCCAAGGGGTGTGATAGCAGATATGGCCTCATCAGCTTCAACACCAATCTCGGTAAGATAACCATAAAAGTCTCATTTTTTGCTCCTTTATCTCTTTCTATCCTTCCATTCTGTCTTTCCAGAAGGTTAGTCAACAAGAACCTTAATGATCAAAGAAAGCTTCAACTGTTGGGTGACCATGGGTACTATATAAAACATTTGTCAATAATTAATAGTTTATTCATTTGAAATGAAGCCTGAATGATTGTTCCATATTGCAGTATGAGTTTGGGCAAAGTGAAGGCAATCACGTATCCAACAACAATACTCAAGCTCGCATTCTGGAGGGAGCATTGCCACCTCTACAGCAGCTTGACCCTCTCCACTACCACTACCTTGCTGCTCAGGAACCAAAGTTTAGCTGTACCAGGTCAGTGTTTTTGTGTTTTTATTTTTTTCTGTTTATTTTTATGCATGTTTGTATGTATGTTTCTCTGTCTGTCTGCCTGTCTGTCTGTCTGTCTGCTTGCCTGCCTGCCTGTTGTTCAGCAAGGGCCCTAAACTTCTTGCACTTCAGGACTGAGATGGTTGCAGGTCAATTCCAAATCCTGACTACAAAAGTGAAAGTGCCTGTGCCTTGGTTGATTAACTATAGCCTGTCTGTTTATGAAGACCAAGTTTTTGAAGTGGAGCTGGTTAAATGGGGCACTGAGAAATATGGGTTTATAATTAGCTATTAATTAATGTGTGCAAGAAAATTTATTTAGTAACAAAAGTATAAAAAATGTAGTTGTAATTCTATACTCAAAAAGACTCCCATTATAGCTAAATAACAAGTAGACAGGAACAGGATATGTAAATGGGTTTGAGAATGTCATATTCCTTTCACATGAAACGCCTCATAACCGACAGCTTCTAAATTTCAGGTGCTGCAGTGTGCGTGGAAGCTGGTGGGGAGAAGGAGAGACCGTATGGGAGCAACAGTGGGCCTCCAATTGTATTTGCACTGGCCACTGGGCCCATTGTCCAGTAGCACCTAGCAAGGCTGCATAAGACTGCTGTAGCTTGAAAAGGAGCTGTCTTATCTCCTTTGTATAAGGGGTGTAAATTGTTATTCCAAAGAACTTTTTTTTTTCCTTTTCTGATGAACAGTACATATTAGCAGTTCCCTAATCATTTGATGTCTTATGTACAGTAAATAACAGTCACTGATGATTCAGATATACATACTTGATATTCCAGACTAAAAAAAGTGAAACAGGATTCAAATATATAAGATTATTTTCTTCCATCTTAATTTCTACTAGGCAGAATGGATGACATCAAACTTACCTAATTTTCTATAAGGAATCAATCACCATTTCATGGAAACCATAGTACGTGGCGAATTTTAAACTGTGCGTCAATCTAGTTGCATGTGATCCTTCAGAAGAATGTCTGGTAGTAAGTGTTGGAAAAGTCAGCAAAGTACAAGCTAAGATTAACAGTGGTTCGAGATGGATTTCATTCATGGCATTGCTTATTCTTCATGTTGCTCTTTTGTATTGCAGTTATCTTTGCAAGGCATGCTTGAAGTATTTTGTTTTAGTTTAATATGATTTATGTATTCATTTTCCAAGTGTTCTTGATTTGTAAATATTTTTCCCAAGTAGCAGAGGCAATAGTACTTTTTCTTATTTCCTTATTTATAGTGAATAGTAGGATAATATTCGGAAATATTAAAGAAGCCACACCAGTGAAGATGTTTTGGAGTTGCAAACTTCAGTCATGAGGCTGTATGGTATAACTTGCTCCTCATTATCTCTTTATTTCTTGAAGTTATACGAGACATGTATAGAAATGTTATTGACTACTTGGTACACACACAACACATACACTCATTAATCAGTCAATCAATCAATCAATCAATCAATCAATCAATCAATCAATCTCTCTCTCTCTCTCTCTCTCTCTCTCTCTCTCTCTCTCTCTCTCTCTCTCTCTCTCTCTCTCTCTCTCTCTCTCTCTCTCTCTCTCTCTCTCTCTCTCTCTCTCTCTCTCTCTCTCTCTCTCACACACACACACACACACACACACACACACACACACACACACACACACACACACACACACACAATTTGGTATTTGGTGTTATTTACTTTTTCTGTTCCCTCTAATTATTATTATTAAGTATGATTATATTACAGGAACATTGCCTTTCATCATCAGAGATATTATCAGTGGTTCATAAAAGTAAATTTCACAGTACATTGTATGTTACCATATTACCATATTACATTCTCCACTAAAATGTTTTTTTTTTTGAGATTCATGTATGTGATCATATTGCTTTGTGATGTAAAATATTTTATATGTTTGTATCCTCAATAAAGGATATACATGAGCAGCTAGATTTTTTCTTAACCCATTGGCGCCGGGTGTCACGTACGTACATGCCATGGCTGTTGTGGACCAAACGCCGGGGGCATCATGCCATGCCCATTCCCGCGCTACTGGCTCGTCGGACGGAGGTTGTTTTTCTCCAGTAGTAGCAGCTTCATTTATATGGTAAAGATTTTAGGCAATGGTACCTAAAGTGAAGGTAAACCTTCAAAATTTTAATATTTTTATAAATTTTAGCAAAATAAAAGCTTTTAGGTGTTATATGTCGCTCGCAAACTACCGATCAAGCCGGCCGCAAACAGGGGAAACAGCTGGTGCGCGCCAACAAGCCGGTGCATACGTAAACTTGACATAATTTTTACCCGTCGCTGATGGGTTAACCCATCAGTGACGGGTACATCTAGAGCTATCATGACATAATGGCCTAAGACGTATATATGCATCATGACTCGCAATGGGTGGGCTGGCTGCACACAGCTTAAGCCTAACCACAAAGTCTAGACTGTTACACAATTTCACATAACAAAAAATTCATGCTCCATTATCATAGGGTTAACCGTATCATTATTTTAGCTATTAAAGTATGTTCCTTCTATAGGGATTCCAATGAGTTATGTCAGATATTTGTATAGGAAAAAGAACATGTAATCCTGTTTCTATAATTTTTGGTATTTGGTGAATTTTTAAAAAATATCCTGGCACCCGTTTGATATGGGTGGGAGAGAATGAGCTCATATGTAGTTTTATCTTTATCAAAACTATTTTTCTATGTAAGTTAAAGAACATTACAGTATCATGAAATGAGGAATCATATGAATAATAGACAATATATAGTCAATAGAAAGGATTATTGTAATAACATTCTCTTTTGCTCTTTTTTCACAAACAAGAAATATAAAGAAAAGCACTTTATACAGCTTGCTACATCACATCACTAGTCCGTGTTCTTATTACTATGATGACACATGTGCCTGACTACAAGCTGGAGAATCACACAAGCATGGAGTGCCATACACTGTATGTTTCCTCACCAAACTTTGTTGAAAATTTACCAATTGCCAATGGATTAACTCACTGGTGACAGGTACATGTACTATCCACTCTGGTTGTGTTTTATCAGTTTTGTTTACACATAGATGGGTTCACAAGTGCTTAGGCACCAAGAAGTCAATGACCAGACCAACAATCTTTGATTCCTTTTACCCCCTAATCCTATGCCCGTTGTTATTGTGGGAGGGAGCATAGGAGACCAGGACTGAGCTAATGTTGGGGATCACCCCTACTTGGGCCTCAGCCCTAGGGTTAACTAATTTTGCATGGTCTTTTCTTCCCCTTTCCTTTTCCTTCTCTCTTCTTCTATCTACTTCCTAAGGTATAAGCACCATGCTGAAAGGATGAAAGGCTGGCTTTGTGTCAGTCCTGAATGGTCTTGGGAAGCCATGGGCACATTAATCCCCTGGTTAGTTGCCTTACCTTTATCCCTCATGGGAATCCTGAGGGGTAACACATCTCTCTTCCTCTCTCCCAACACACCCCATCCTCCCTGTCTCCACATGTACCTCCTCTTACCCCATTATCCTTACCCTTCCCACCTGGAGGCTCACATTCCTGTCTGTCACAACAGTCTCCTACTTCAAAACCTTCCCCTCCTGACATTTATGATACTTCTCCTTCCCCTGTTCTCTTATCTCATTCCCTGGAGTCTTCTCTTCCAACTTCTTCAATACCCATTTCTACCCTTATTACTTGCTAACTGATTCATAATAGCCTTATTACTCACTAACTGCTTCATAATAGCCTTGTTACCCACTAATTGCTTCACAATAGTCTTATTATCCACTAATTGCTTCATAACAGCTTTCTGCAGTGTTCTTCAAACAATGTTCCTCTTCCTTCCTTTGACACATAGATACTCTCCATTTGATGTAATTGCCCTATGCCCTTAACCCCTTCCACCTTCTACTAATCCCCACTTTACTCCACTTGCTCCCCTTCTTTACCCTCTTCACTACCACACTATCCTGTAGCACTCTATAACCTTTGACATCAAACACATTTCATCCTAACTGTTAAATAATTTATGATTTTTCACAATACTTTACCATAGTGCTATAAAACCTTTGATGTCTAGTACATCTATCTGTTCTAATCATCAACCATTTAACCCCTTTGCACCAGATGGCCTGATAGGACATCATAATTCAAAAAAGTTTGTACTTTAGCCAGATGATGTGAATAAACTTCAGACTACCACATATGTACAACTCAGGCTTCATAAAACATAGTCTGTAGAGAATTTAAGCTTGTGAAAATGCCGATTGTGCAATTCTTATATTTTTGTATATTGTTCTTACCGTTCTTATAGAGAATAGGACCGCAGTACTTGACCTTACACAAATTTTGGCACACCTAACCTATCATGAGCTCGCCTGTCGTGCACAGTGACTTATGGCTAGCAAGAAAGCCAAAAGTGTGGCCAAAATACCCTGCAGCAACAGATTAGTTTTAAGACAAAATTTTTCTATTATCCCCATCACTGACATATTTTTTATTACTATTATTATCATTATCATTATCATACCATTGTTAATAATAATATCAGTAATAAAAATACATGTTTTTCATAAAAATATATAAACAGGTAAGATATGCCTAAAAACTGACTCCTTGCTGACAATCTATTTGTGAATCCACATATAGATAGATAAAATTAATAAAACAAACTGAAAAGTACAGATTTACATGCACTGCTGGCATGAGTGGGTTTTAATTGATTAATCAATCAATAAAATGGAATAAATCCATTATAAATGAAAAAATGTTGTTTTCAGTAATCAGTTTGATGATAAAAAAAATATTTATAATCAATAATCGTAAGGCTCTTTTTTACAAGAGAGTGACCTCTAGGAACAACAGATGACCATAATATTACAGTCTATCACATTTTATATAAATAATTATGTAAGAAAACTTGAATCCTGAGCACCAATGATTTTTTTCTCTATTTTTTTACATGCACTTATCCTACATTTTTAGGTACAAAATATATGTAATTCCATATACATTTTGGTGAATTTTACAGCTAAAAGTAGGAAATAAAATAAAGAAATAAATACATTTCACTTCTTTACATTTCATATATTATAAAATAAATAAATAATGAAAAATACTATAGATAACAATGTCATTATAATAATTATCAAATTTACACTCTAATTTATCTGAGAAGGTTTAAAGTTACGAACTCTGATTATTCTCCGCATCATGAAGGATTAGCTGCCAGCTGAGTCCAGAACTGTGAAAGCCGCGTACACCACATTCGCCAATAATGTTCACAATCACTTTTGCTAAGGATGTGAATGTGTGCTGGTAAACCTGTGTCATATGCCACAACTAACATAGCTGACTCAATCTGAAATCAAGAAATCGTACCAGTTACTTGAAGAACTGAACAAAAGTGGTAATACATGCAAAAGATTTTTTTTAATCAATAACAAAAGACCAACACTATTTTTCATTGTTCATTTTATCTAGACTGATTCTGTCAAATCTGTTCAATCATAAAGATAACAATAGGGTCTGCCAGTTTGAAATATGACTAACTGCAAAAGGATAACCCATTGATAATAAAATATTTTCTGTACGGATTACCTCACCTTGGGGCATGCACAGTAATAGGAAGGTCATTTAAGGTTAGTTCAAACTACAGTAGAAAATATGAGTAAGTGACTGACTGAGAGTGATTTGCGTGCATGCATCACTTAGTGAGGGAATGTGACAGGAATACTCACAAACGTGCATGGTACAGGCACTCTTACCATGCTCATACCAAACTGTTTGGACCAAATCAAATTATTCTATTCCCCCCGCAAAAAAAAAATATTCAAAATTTCAGCTCAGCCCCTAAAGAAATGATTAGAAGGCTCAACATGACCTCCCCTGATTTTCCCATTCCTTGGATTTTTTTCTTTTTTATGCTAATGCTATTAATAAGAAACTGTTATCATTATTGACATTATAATTATTATAATGTTATTAAAATACCAATAGCAATAAAAGATAGGTGCGACTAACAATTGACTCCTTGGTGACTAAGTACTTGCACAGCAATCTGTGTATAAACAAAATAAAACCAGAAGACATAACATTTGTGTCATACCATCCCAGCACAAAGGTTTCAGTATTGAAATTAATTAAAATAAGCTCCCAGAGAAACTCACCGGCTGCCTTAGCCTGTAGTTGCCATCAAAGTTTAGGGCACCAAGGTAGGCTACAACTTGCAGGGGATCATCAAACATTGATTTCACTGATAATTTGGTTTCCCCGATGTCTTCCATTCTATGAGTATGGGCATACCCCTGAAATAGTATATAAAAACGTTAGTTATGTATGTGCATCTGTTTGGGATTCCTTACATTAGCGTGGATATGTGTGTACTTGTTTATTTGTTTGTCTTATTGTTTGTTTGTTTATCTGTGTATATGGGTGTGTTTTTACACACCTTTAAACCTACACATCTGTTATGCACTTTTTCTATGTCCATTCATTAAAGTCCAAATCTATGATTGATTCTTTAAATCAGTTTATTTTATGCTCTACCAAATCATAAGAAACAAATAGGACATAATTATAACTGACTTGTGCATATAACTGAAAATCATTAACATTTTTTCCAACTTATAGAAGGGGCAGAGAGATGCCCACAGACATACGCACACATACGCACACGCACACGCACACGCACACGCACACGCACACACACACACACACACACACACACACACACACACACATATATTTATAACAGGAAAACAGTGAGCAGTATAAACTGAATTCATTCTCTAATAACTTACTTGTAAGAACCAACACAATCCACAGCTCCCTGATAGTACAGATAGGGGTGAATGATGCGACTCTCCAACACCTGAACTTCTGACACATTCGGAATAACATGTCTGACGCTTGTCCAGAATCCAGAAACTGCTTGTGTCTGATCAGAACTCAAGGTCATGCCACTTAGCTCCGACTGGATACACCCATGAAGCAGTTTCCCTCGATCCAGTAACTCTTTGGGGAGAAAGAGGTCAAATACCTATGTGTATCCATATCTCTTCCACGAAAGGAAGAATTAGGAAAATAACGTCTTGAACAACTATAAAAACTTGGAAATCCTTCATATGTTTCCTGTATATTCATACAGAGCTTATTAACAAAAATCTGACACCTTTATTCAACAAAGATATCAAATACATTCGCCCTTGTATACATGCTTTACTCAAGTGCATCAATTCAGATATTGCTGAAACAAAATAAGAAAATGCCAATCATACCTTGCCTATACTTATTAAAGCCTTCTTCTCCAAGTTCCTTAATCATCTTGGCCTTCCACTTCTCTAGAGCGATTCTATTGGGCAAGGGCATTGTCGCATCCAAGATCTTTCTGACACTTGGAAGTTTCTGATAACCCCCATCGAACATCCCTATTGTCGTTATGGTTTCCAGAGACGAGTCTAC
>NW_020872535.1:829305-839305 GCF_003789085.1 Penaeus vannamei
AACAATGCAAAATAATAATAGTGATAATAACAATAGCAACAATGATAATAGTAGCAGTAGTAGTAACGTTAGTGGTAGTAGCAGTTGTAGTTGCAGTAGTAGCAATGATAATAATGATGGAGATGATGATGATGATGATGATGATGGTGATGATGATGATAATATAATATAATAATAATAATATATAATATAATAATAATAATAATATAATAATAACAATAATAATAATAATAATAATAGCAATAATAATAATAATAACGATCAGGCCCTAAAAATCAAAGTTCTTGTTCTGCAATCCCGACAATCCCGACAGGAACTTTCATTCTTGTGGCCTTGTGGTGATAGTAAGAATAAAGGTAATTATTGAGTGTTGTTATTATCATTATCATCATTATTATTAATATTATTATCATTATTATTAATATTATTATTATTATTATTATTATTATATTATATCATTATTAATATTATTATCATTATTTTCATTATTTTTAATATTATTATTATCATTATAATAACATTAATGATAATAATCATAAAAATTAGTAATCTATAGACGACAGTCTTTGTCACAATTTTTCTATGTTACTGATCATTGTACATTACTTTTTTTTTTTTTACAAATGACAATATAGCACATAGAATTATTCATAACTAAATACAGGTACAAGTTTCTTAAATGTTTTACTATGACTCTTGCTGATTGTCATTGAAATATCATTGGGAAATTTCTCAAGCAAAAGGGCGTTGCGATCTCTCGGGAATCACTTCTCCCCTTTTCTTCCCTCTTCGCTTTATCTTTCTTTCCCTGTTTCTCCCCTCTCCCTCCGTCTCTCCCTTCTTCTCTCGTTCTTTCACTTTTCTCCTTCTACCTCTCGCCCCTTCTCTCCCCTGTCCTTTCCCTCTCCCTTTACCTGGCCTGTTTCCCCCTGTTATTCCCTTTTTTTCTTCTTCTTTTTTATTATTATTTCCCCCCCCCCCCCCTTTAAGCCTTACTTCAGCTCCCTCCAACCTCCTTCCTATATCTATTTAGCCATCTCCACTTTCTTCGTTCCCATAAACCGCTTCCTTCCCTTCTCCCATTTCCCTTTTCTCCCCTTTCCCGTCCTTTTCCCTATTCCCGTTCCCCTTTCCTCTCTAAGTCCCTCCGTTTCCCCCTTCCTCATCCTCCTTTCCTCTTTAAATCCCCTTTTCTTACCTCCTTTCTTTTCCCCTTCCCCTCCTTTCTTCCTTCTCAACCTCCATTAGTTGTGCGTATGATGAACGTGCATGAACTGATGGTCTAATTACTTCAATACAGTGTGTGCTTGCCTCGTTCTCATGATAATTGAGGGAGAACGTGAAGGTAATATCAATGATGATGAAAACAACCATAATCACTATAGCATGCATTTTCGTAATGATACCGATAATGATGATGAAACAATTGCACAGCAGTGATTACCATTATGACAATAATTGTAATGATCAAGATTATCATGATAAGTTGTAGGTTAGTTTTCCTCTTTTCATGTGTTCCTTTTTTCACCAAATTCTTCAATATTTCTGGTTTTGAGATATTTTTTTATTTAAAAGTAAATAAAACTTCAGTTAGTTTTATAGCATATTCATATATTTGTCTTCTGACTTCTACACTAATTATTCATCTTGTCACTAATTTATTCTTGTACATCATCAACATGAGTGACAGAAAAATTGCATACCTAAAAATTGCACATCTAAGAACTTGATGTTTGATAAGAGAAAGAGCAGCGGCGATATTCTCTCGCCCGATTTGGCAACAGTGGGAAGACCGACGAACTGGCAACAACGCAGAGGTCCAACCCTTTTCTTCGGGCGTAAAAACACTCCAAGAAATTCAAAAAAAAAAAAAAAAATCAAGAACTCCAAGCAGCCGCAAGAAATTCTTTGGGTTTGGGATTTGGGAATTAAAAGCGCCGATTCGATCAGTTCACATGGGCTTAATCCTTACATGTATTTATGATAATCAATATGTCCATTTTTATCAAATCTGAGTAATGCGGTAGCATTATCACTGTGAGTGGCGCGACAGGTGTACAAGCCTATGTCTTTCACCTTTACATGGGAAATGGAGAGCACAGACGTTCCTTTCCAATTATCAAAGTCCAGAAGAATTTCGTCTGTGGTCGGTGCAGGTATCAGCCAGAAAGAAAAAGAAGGAAGTGGGCATTAGTGAAAAAATAGGTTGCAAAATAATGTTTATATGCATATACATATAAATGTAAACATGCACACACACACACACACACACACACACACACACACACACACACACACACACACACACACACACACACACACACCACACACACAAAGTTTTTGTAGCATCCCGAAACTCCATGATGTTTGATATTGCATCATGGTCGCTACAAAACACGATTATCATTAAAGTTTGCACTGACATAAAGTCATTTTTCTTAATTTGTCAAAAGAAAGTCATTAGGAAATCATTAAAGTATTTCATATGCAGGTGAGATATTTAACTACAAGGAAAATATTGTAGAAGCTTCAAAGTAAAAAGCACTTAACTACTCTGCAAATATGATGGTTTATACCCACTCCTTTTAGCTTCATAAAGCCGTGAAAACTTTCAAATTGATTTCTCAGATTCAGTCAAAACTTTTTTTCTTATTGCATAAATTGTTCTTCGTGTGAAAACGTGGGTTTCATGAGGTTTTGCATCTTATCGCATCCACCGTGGGTGAGCCCTGTGTCCGAATCAGATAACTAGACAATACCAATGTAAAAGGCATTTATTTGTTTTAGTGATTAAATCATATCAACAAATCAAAAGACAGCCTATTCTGTAATATTTTTGAGCCTGTAAGATTGGGTCATATAGTTACAGAGTGATTTTGAAGACATTCATCCCACCGAAGTCAGTACCACGGCACATGATTCGGACTTATTGAAAATTCCTTCCATGCCGTTCCTGCGATCGTCATGACTGACTTCAAATCTTACCCATATCGAGTGAACATGTATTTGATATCCTGCTTAAAAGACACAAAAACATTTTATGCACCTTATAATATAGAATTTTGCATCGAAAACTTACGACGCGATCCGTAATTAATGGAAATATAAATTCCTATCTGAGCCTGCGTGAAATATATCTGGAAAATATCGCACTCTGATTGGCTGGCCGAAGTGCACCAAAATAGAGGCAAACACTTTGATACAAAATGAAAGGTGTTTCACCAGGGTCGAATGATGTGTACGCAAAGGGCAAATAGTGTATCAAAGTGTATCCAATTGTTTGGAGTTTCTGGGATGCTACAAAAGACCTATTATAAAATGTGTGTGTGTGTGTGTGTGTGTGTGTGTGTGTGTGTGTGTGTGTGTGTGTGTGTGTTGTGCATGTGTGTGTGTACCTAGTTGCTCTTGCTTAGTTGTTTCAGTACGGGAGAAGAGCTAAGCTCAAATAGTCCCATCAGCTATATTTAAATTATCGTATAACTTTTTAGATTGATGTACACTTTTGGCACACGTTTTTTTTTTTTACTGTTCCATGCTTCAATAGTTCTGCTGAGAAAAAAACTAAACATTTTCGCTTCATTTTACTTTGAACTTTGAACTGTCCTCTCGTCCTTCTTGTGTCAAAATTATGGTCATCTTCGTCTAACTTCACTCTTCCTGTAATATAGTTGAACAGCATAATAACGCCCCCCCCCCCCCCTTTCCTTCTTTCTCCCAAAGTAGTGTCCTAATTTCTGTAGTCTGTCTTCGTAAATCATATCTCTTGGAGTAGTTAACCCTCTTGTGACAGCTTTTTGAACTCTCCAGTTGGTCTATATCCTTTTTAAGTGTGGACTCCATACCACTGCACCGTACTCAAGACTAGGTCTCAACATGGCTGTGATTTACCATATCGTCCGCATACACGAATACCCTCTTCATGTTGGCAATCAGTCCTAGCATTTTATGGACCTTTTTATTTATATGATCATTTGGGCTTAGGTTCTTGTTTACAACTTGTTCGCTCTCTCAGTTTTCTTCCACGGCGTTGATTCCGCAATAACCTCTGCTGTTTTTGTTTACAAGATACATTTTTTTAAGGAGTAACAATATAACAACGAAATCTTAAGAAAAAAATGGCGGGTAATCTTAACATTTCGCTATTTACAAAATCCCATATATTTTTGCAATATTCGCTGTGAAAGGAATTGCCCCAAGATACTGGTTAACGAAACTGGTCTATAATTTAGAGGGTTTTGTTTACACCGCTTTTATACAGTTATAACGTTGGCGAGTTTCTAACTTTTTGGTAGTTTACCTTATCTCACTGAATTTTGGAATCTTAACAATAAATGAACACACTTTCTGGGCACATTCCCTGAGAACCCAGTTACATATTCCATCTGGTCAGTCTGCTTTGGTCTTGTCTAATCCATTTAGTAGGTCTTTTATTTCATTATCTTTGAGGGTGATATTTTCTATGTTCTTTACGTTCGTTTGGGTATTTCCCGTATCGAAGTATGGATCCTGAACAAACACCGACTGAATTTTTAATTTAGGATTTCACACATTTCCTTTGTATAAACAAGGTTTGATTACTTTTAGTTTACTGTTTATGTAGCTAAAGAAGAGCTTTGGTTGACATTTACTGATTATATCCTTTTTAAAGTCTACTTTCGCCTCTCTCATGCTTTGGGTATGCTCATATGTGTGTTTGTGTGTATATATATATATATATATATATATATATATTATATATTATATGTGTGTGTGTGTGTGTGTGTGTGTGTGTGTGTGTGTGTGTGTGTGTGTGTGTGTGTGTGTGTGTGTGTGTGTGAATATATATATATATATATAATATATATAATATATATAATATATATATATACAGTGTGTGGGGTGTGGGTGTGTGCATTTATCACATTGTAAAATTATAGTGCTTTTTGCTACTATTTCCTACCTTTGATATGGTAACCGTAAGAGCTTTTGATTTCTTCGCCGTCTTTGTACCACTTAAAATCTTGTCTTTCAGAATAACTGCGTGAAAAGCAGTTCATAGTCACCTTGCCGCCATAACCAGCCGATGCTTCGCCATAGAGGCTGAGGTAAACTGGAAGGGCCGCAGGGAATCAGGAATCGATAACTACTATCATATATGGCTGTGCCCAATATGCGCTTGTGTGTATGTATGCATTAGCTGTGTGCGCATCTATGGATGTGTGTGTGTGTGTGTGTGTGTGTGTGTGTGTGACATATAATACATTACATATATATATATATAAATATATATATATATATATATATATATATATAAACACAGACACACACACACACACACACACACACACACACACACACACACACACACACATATATATATATATATATATATATATATATATATATATATATATATATATAAGTACAGACACATATATACACAAACTCATATACAGATATCTATACCTACATATATACACAGGGCCGTCGCGAAAGCGGCGTTGAAGGGGGGAGGGGTGTAACGTTTTAAATCTGCCGATAAAAGGGCGTGGTCATTAAAAGTCTAGAAATTTGCTGACAAATACCGGTTTTAACTTCACTTACCGACTGATTTTCAGGGAGGGTCACACACCCTTCGCGGCGGCCCTGTATTGACAATGTCTACATCGTGAGTGTGTGTGTGTGTGTATGTGTGTGTGTGTGTGTGTGTGTGTGTGTGTGTGTGTGTGTGTGTGTGTGTGTGTGTGTGTGTGTGTGTGTGTGTGTGTGTGTGTGTGTGTGTGTGTGTGTGTGTGTGTGCATTCATAAATCAGCAAAGCAAAATTGAATCTTTCGTAATATTTGCCTTCAGTAAATGCAATGGAAAGAAATCAGAACGTAACTTACCGGATCCGCTGGAAAAGGAGTGTTCTCTCTCTGCGTTGCTCATCAGTGTGCATGTCTTGCAGCAGTTCCTCTGCATCACGGCATTGCACATTCGGCGACGGCTGAAGCACATCTTGCTGTTGCTATCAGTACAGTTGTTGGGGATTTCAACATCTGTGGCAGAGAGATGGGCGCATCTTGGGTTATATATGCTAAAGGAAAAGCCAAAATGAAATGCTACTAAAGAAGGAAAAGGTAGGAAAACAGATAAGCATTGCTTTCCGTTTCTACACTGATTCAGAGCAGCAGCTCATGAGAAGGATATGCGAATACTACCGACACGAATTGAATATGGTCGACGTCTAATAAAAATAATTTACTGAAATTCATATACAAAAATAAAAATAAAAATAATCATTCAGTTGTTCTCATATACATATACATACATACATACATACATATATATATATATATATATATATATATATATATATATATATATATATATATACATGTGCGATAATATAATTACATTATAAGAATAAATAGATAATGAAAACCAGTCAAGAAGTCAGCGTCAATTAACCACAGGGTGACATTACGAATTATCCTTGTCTCTCTTCTTACCTTTAATGATATAAACATCCTTGATTACCCCCAGATCTCGGTAATTTTCATTTGTCGATGAACACTTGATAGTAAATGTTTTCGGAATGGTCGACAACTGCGCAGCGAAGATGGTCACGTTGGACTGAACCACTGTCATCCCGTTTTCTTCCCATCTGCTGTCTGTTCAATTGAAGGGATAACTTAGACATTTAAATTTTTCCCCTCCATAAAACACGCGCAATATGTAACAATTTGAGTAACTGTAACATCTCCTTACCGACAACTGTATGAGGCTCCTGCCCGAGAGAATGGCCGAGATTCCAGCTAACGTTTCCCGGGTCGATTCCCTTGATGACGCAAGTGACAAGCGCCTCCTGCGTGCTTTTGAATACGGGCTGTTCCGGATAAACGTTGATTTCCGCGCGGTCTGAGGAGAAGAGTTGATTTTAGATATTATGCAATCAAAAAAAGAAGAAGAAAGAAAATATATATATAATATATATATATATATATATTTGAAAAAAAAAAACACATGTGAAAAAAATAATGAAAACTGATATGTTATAAAAAAAAACTCACTCTTAGATTATCTAGATCATAAAAGTTCATGCATATTTGTTTGAGAGAGAGAGAGAGAGAGAGAGAGAGAGAGAGAGAGAGAGAGAGAGAGAGAGAGAGAGAGAGAACGAGCGAGAAAAAGAGACAGAGAGAGAAAACGAGCGAGAAAAAGAGAGATAGAGAGGGAAGGAAGAAAGAGAAAAGTGAGAGGGGAAGGTAGAGATTGAAAAAGGGGGGGGGGGAGAGAAAGAGAAACTAACTGAGACAAGACGGAGATACAAATCTCTCTGTTACTCAAACGATATACCTAACCGATTTTAAGCCACTTGCTTCTCGTGGCGAAGTGCACGCGGTTGATGGCACAGCACGCCAACTCGACTCTGCCTCCTCCGGTGTAATTCGTGACGGTGATAACGCTGCGTATCGTCCGACTCAGAATCCCGCCGAAGTCCGTCACTGCAGTAAGAGATAAACAGATAAATAAGACAGGTAAATGTAAATGGAAAAATAAGTGAATACATCTGATGTCAGTAAATGAAGAAAAAGGAGGGTAATGCAGGAGAGATAGGGGAGATAGGGAGAGAAGAGGAGGGACGAAAGTGTGACGGGACAAGGATGTTAAGTTAAGTTTAAATATGTACGAGACTGATGAACAAAATTCGTTAGCCGTTACATTACACCGGTATTATATTCAAACGTGTGTGTGTGTGTGTAAAAGCATGTATTTATGTAAGTATATTCTGAGGAAGGAAGGATGGAATAGAAAATGGGAAGACGGAAAGAGAAAATTATATGAAATAGGGGGAGAGAAGGAGAAAAATAGGGGGATGAGAGAATATGGAGTTGGATGAAATTAAAGAGAGGTGAAGAATAGAATATGAAAATAGGAAGAAAAAGAGGGGGGAAAGAAAACCAACAAGGGAACAGGGAGGAAGAATAACAAAGAGAAAGTTTCTGTATACGAATAAACAAATTAGAGAATAATACGAAGAATAAAAAAAATCCTCCCTTTTCTCTTTTGTATTCACCAAAGACGAGAAATACAAACCATTTTCTTGATATCTCTTCTCGCTGCTGATTTCAGAGGCGTTAAGGAGCCAGTATATTTCCGGGGCGGGATAACCGGTGGCGAAGCAGGAGACGGTTATGTCGCTCCCTTGCAGATACCTGTCCTTTTCGGATGTCATGTTCATCACCAAATCGGCTGCAGTTGGAATATGTTTTGGATTTATTATAAAGAAAAAAATCCTTTTCGGATGTAATGTTCATCACCAAATCGGCTGCAGTTGGAATATGTTTTGGATTTATTATAAAGAAAATAAAAAAGGGTTTAGTTATATATTTTGGTCCATTATTCATCATATCTCTTTCTCCCAAGTGTGTCTGTTTTGTGATCAAGATCTTTATAATAACACTGGTGGAAATAAAGATTAATGATGACGGTGATTACAGGAATATTGATAATAATAATAATGTTTATGATAATAATGATGATTATAATGATGATAATAACAATAAATACAATAATGATAATAATAATGATAATAATAGTAATAATGATAATAATAATAATGATGATAATAATAATACTGATTGATAATGATGATAATGATAGTAATAATATTAATAACAATAATAATGATAATAATTATAATAATACCAATGAAGATAACAAATAATAATAGTCATAATAACAATGGGGATAATAATCATAATGATAATAACATGATAATAATAATAATAATGATAGTAATGATAATGATAATAATAATGATAATGGTAATAATCATAACAATAATGATAATGACATTTATGCTTGATAATGATAATGATAATAATGACATTAATATCATCATTATCATTATTATCCTTTTCATCATTATTGTAACTATTATTATCATTATCATTATATTCATTACTGTTATCGTTATCACTTCGATATTTGTGTTATTACTGTAATTTTTGTTATTACTATCATTATTATCATTATCACCATTGCCATCATTATTACTATCAGTAGAACTATTATTGATATTATCCTTTTAATTTTTGTTATGATTATTATCATTTCTATTATCTTTTTATCATAACTCTCATTACCTTCATCATCCTTACTTCCACCCTCATAACAATCACAGCAATAATCATTTTCATGAAACTGTTAAAGCAACAAGATTTACAGAGTAGACACAGGGTGCGTCCACACCCTTGGAGACAAATTGGAAACACTGTGGGGGACGCAATAGGACACATTCGGATACAAATCTCCTGCTATGTATGGGGGCATTTCTGTTACAGTTTTTAGAGACGTGTCGGCAATAAGAGTCGACTTGGTGGAACTGTCCACACCATGTTGGTCTGTTGGTCTCTGACGTTCACACCAGCGGCCGGTCTGTTAAAATTGTGCGAGTCCCTACCCAATGAATATTCCTAAATACAAACATGCAAATACATAGAAATTAATGCATATCTGTCTATATATGTGATAGATATACATTTATCCATCTATTTGCCCTGATAAATATGCATTTATTTCTTTATTTTTGCATGTCAAGTATACGAATATTCTTTGGGTCGAGCCTCGCACAATTTTAACATTTAACTACTGACATGTCGCCCAACAAATCTGTACCAATATGTCTACTAGGATGTTCCTCAATGACTCGTCAACTTGTTACCCAACTTGTCAGTCTTAACGTTCGCACCGTGTTTTGTCACTGGTGTGGGCGCGCCCTTACTGCATACCTTCCGCCTCCTGGTGGAGGTGGGGTTCATCAGCAGGAATTTTTCCCGCCAAAATGCAAGAGCGGCGGCAATAACGAGCGTAAAAGGAACCCGCGATGCAGAGATCATTTTCAACGACTTTGGTGCAGTCTTCCATCTCAGGGTCGTCTGTGCAGGGAAGCATTTCAGGAACTGAGGAAAAAAAGGGATAGATTAGTTTGATGATAACGATAATGACATGGTAATGATGATTATTATTATAATG
>NW_020872535.1:844305-854305 GCF_003789085.1 Penaeus vannamei
TCTTATCTCGGGCCTCCCATCCACCTCAGAAGTGGAGTTCCACTTCCCCCAGCACCCTACAGCAACTACACAGCATACGCAGACGACATAATACAAATCATCTCACACCCCTCCAAATCCAAAAACATCATGAAAGCAGTCACACAAACAGCCATTAACACAATCAACACCTACGAAAACAAATGGGAGATACAAACAAACACAAACAAATTCACTATCATACCACTGGCTCGCTACAGCCCACCCCCAATCACAATAAACAACAGATATACACCCCACGCAAACAAAAAAAAAAACATGTTAGGCCTACATTTCAGCAAACACGGTATCTCCACACACGCACAACGCAGAATAAACCAAGCACGCACAGCACTCAACAAAATCAGACGCTTGTCATACTGCTCAATACAAACAAAACTCAAACTCTACAAGACTACTGTAAGACCCATACTCGAATACACGCCCATACCACTGATTGCAATCTCTAAAACACAAAAAACACAGGATACAATCCATACAGAATAAAGCACTATACTGGATAAACAAAACCACAATACAGGACAGAATATACCACGGAATCACTGCAAAATCACTACACCGAACATACAACATAGAACCACTGAACATACGCATACACACACTCGCCAAGTGAGCCTGGGATCGCATACAACATATAGACAACACAAACTATGATATCATACAAAAACACACACACACACACACACACGAACCCCTCATGGTTTCCCAGGACACTCCCGCTAGTAAATGAACCCCTCCATGTACGTTGATATTATTTCTATTATTTCATGTTTGTTTGTTCGTTTTTATGCCAGCTTTCAACGCAACTCAGGCACACCACCGCACCTTACAAGCTTGACGGGGGAGGAGCCTCCGGTTCGACCGCACTCAATGCGTGTACTCGGATCGGAGGATCGCTTCCACGCCAGAAAAATCACCTCATAGCACCGAGTCATAGACGATTTTGAACACGAAATTCTTGCAGTGGAAAGAGAAACGTCCAGGGTACCGGCAGTCATAGCAACCGCATATCTCCCAACCCGCAGACCATTTTTACCTTACCCAGACATCCTCAGACTCCTCAGATTAAACAAATCAATGTACCTTCTAGGAGATTTAAATGCAAGACAGAATGTTCGGCCATAATGACAACAACACAGTAGGTAACAGTCTGTCCAGACTAATGGTAGGAAGCATGCGCAGCCCATTCCAACATCAGATGGACAGAACTCACAGCCAACCTCTCATCCAAGGTAAAGAACTCAAAGGAATTTTGGAGACAGCTAAAAACCCTAACGGGAAACGTCTCACACAGCCCCTACATATTTGACCATCTGGGTAACAAACTATGACGATGTAGGCAAAGAGGCCATTCACCGCATCTACTGGAGAAATGTCTTCCGTATCTCCGACAATGAGAATGAAACATTCGATGAGGAAACCGAAGAGAGGGTCCTCGAAGAACTAACCTTACATAATGATCAATTAAATAGTGATCCCCTGATTAATCCAGCAAGACTCGATAATGAGGACCCATTGATCACCCCTATAACATCGGAAGAAGTCACCAATGTGTTCAGACGAACAAAGAACAAAGCACCAGGTATCAGTCAGATCAGAAAAAATGACATTACTAATTTGCCACCAATAATGATCCAGCGCTTAACATCTTCAACGCCTCCCTAGCTTCCGGCCATTTCCCGGAACAGTTCAAACCAGCTATAATCACTCTCATTCCAAAAACAGGAAAACCCCAGAATAGACCCGAGAACTTCAGGCCCATATCCCTCCTTGAGATACCAGGAAAAATCCTAGAAAGAATAATCAATACCCGCCTGCAAACATACCTAGAAGACACAAGCATTAAACCCAAGACAATATGGGTTCAGGAAGTCACGTGGCACCTCCGCCGCTATTGCCATAGCCTATGAAGAAATAGCCCAAGCCCTAGCAAATAACAAGAAGGTCAATGTCGTCCTGCGCGATGTTGCAAAAGGCTTCGACAAGGTATGGCACCCAGGCATCAAACACCGACTTTTGAGGCTTAACCTCCCCACTCCTCTCACTAAATTACTCTGCAACTTTCTACAAAATAGAAAAACAAAACAGAGTTGGTCAAATTATTGGAGAAGAATCCCCCCTACAAAGCGGAGTCCCTCAAGGAAGCATACTTTCTCCCACCCTCAATATAATATACACTTCACCCACTCCAACCCCAACAAGAGACAGTAACTACATCATGTACGCAGACGATGTCACCCAAATCGTCTCGCACCCTTCCCGCCGAAAGGAATTCTTAAGACTCGCAACAGACAGAGCTATTGCTGCTGTAAATGAATTCGAGGAAGCCTGGAAGATTAAAACAAATAAAAACAAATTCCTAATAATTCCAGCCGCCAGAACTAAACCAGGCAACCCTGACTTAAGAAGTATAGATGTAGGATGTACAAAAGAGGGAAAGTTACTCGGTTTAAAAGTAACAACAACCGGGATATCTACCCACGTAAAAAAAAGATCCAAGACAGCTGGGAGCACCCTAACAAAACTAAAACGTTTCTCTAGTTGCCCTGAGGCAGTCAAACTCCGATTATATAAAGCACTGGTCAGACCTATACTAGAATACCCACCAGTTCCCTTAAATTCCATAGCACAGTCCTCGTGGTATAACCAAGCCATCCAAAACAAAGCCATTCTTTGGATAAATGGTACAAGATGGCCAAACCCTCGTCCCTCAATAAGAGAGCTGCACACGTCCTACAATCTAGAACCCATTAATATTCGCATACACAGAATGGCAAAAAGAACCTGGGACCGATTAGAATACACAGAAGACGTAAACTATGAACAAATAAAAACAGCCCATCTGAACACGGAAGGAGAACATCGCTGGTGGCCAAGAAGCCTAATCAGAATAAGAGAAAAAAAAAAAACCTGAACCAATTTACTACAAGACAAAAAGATAACAAATACGAAGCAAAACCCAACATATTCATAAAATATAAACAAATAACAACAAACACGTTTAAACTAAAGAGTATGACCATCTCAGCCTCTCCTTCTCTCCCAAAGGGATTTCGGGAAAGGGAGAGGGAGTATGGCTCCACTGCACGACTAGGGCTTCGCTCCTGCCAATTGCCGGCGGCAGGTGCGAAGCTGTAGTCGTGCAGAAATGCAATGAACATCATCATAAGGAAATACTAATTAGAATCTACAAATTAAGGCCCGTACTTTAAAAACCTTTCGCCAGGGCTGGCGAAGGGTTTCGCCGGGCGATCCGGAATTTCGTACTTTTAAAATCATGCCTGGCGAACGTTCGCCAGGGCTGGCGAAAGATCATATTGGAACAGCCTGGCGAAGAGAGCTGTTTGGATACCATTTTCTTGCTTTCAAATTATAAATTAGTAACATATTTGTGTATGATAGGATGTAGGAATCACATTGGAATTATAAAATAACTTAAAATCATAATTTGTTATGAAATAACGTATATACGTATTTTTTTCAAGACCTTCGATGTTCCAGTCGAGAGCTCAAGACATCAGCTGTATTCCTACCCCCCCCTACCCCCTTATTTATTTAGTGTTTTATTTTTTGGTTGTAAGGATAATGTTCTATTCACAAATGCTACCAGAAGTGTTTTTTTATGGCGGCATGTTTACTTTTGGCTATAGAAACAGAGCTGTAGTGCTCCACCGCCCTATAATGAGGCGTCTTTAATGATACCCTTGTAGGCCTACAGTTCAATATCTTACATCAGTTAGGAATAGTAAAATAGTAATTTTTAAACTCTTGTTAAAGTATAAAAAGTATATAAAAGTATTTGATATTATAGTATTTTAAAACCTTTCGCAATGCTTGCCTGGCGAAGCTCGCCAGGCGAACATCTGAGTGAGGGAGGCCTTACTTTTTTAAACTAAGGCAGGTTGCCAGGCCTGCGAACGAAAGGGATCGCCAGGCGCTAACATCTTGGATTCCTGATAAATCTAGCGCTTCGGCGAATGAAAAAAAACGCGAGAAAAAGCAAAAGGTTTTAAAAGTACGGGCCATAAAGTTAACCTTGTTATAGTATAAAGTGTAGTATAGCATAAAGTATAAAGTTAATTTTGTTATAGTATAAAGATATTTTCAACTTCTTTGTTATAGCATAAAGTTAAATTTTAACTCCTTTGTTATAGTATAAAGTGAGACTATTGCGGAAACATTTTCGTCTTCTCTCGAGGTTAATAATTAAGTTTAGGTTATGTTATGTGCACTGCAGATGTAAACAAATTTGCGCTACATTTAGCGGGAATGCAAGATGTTAGCGCCTGGCGAACGTTGGGTTTAAAAGTAAGGCCTCCCTCACTCAGATGTTCGCCAGGCGAAGCTTCGCCAGGCGAACGCCAGCACTGGCGAAAGTTTTTAAAGTACGGCCCTAAGACACTTACCTGAACATGTACTCACCTGAAAGGATGACTACATAACACTGTAACTTATCTGATAGATGCAGAAGGACAAGCGCAAAAAAGGCTTACACCTAACGAAGCACTGTAAATAAAAGAATGAATGAGTACATGAATATAAATTAAAGAAATTCAACTCCATACGCATCAATGCGTAACCAATGGATACAGACGAATGCATGACTGAATGATTGCGTAAAAAAAAAAAAAAAAAGGGACCCACTGAACCTCCCTTGTGACTTCTAGGAGCCACAGGGGAGGCAGACGAGGGTCTCACCTGCTATGGGTTAACTTCGCGGTTCTCCTGCGATGTTAACTTGGTGAGCGAAAATATAGAAAAGAAAAAAATTAAGAGGGACCCCCCCTGACTTCTGGGAGCCACAGGGGAGGCAGGCGAGGGTCTCACCTGCTATGGGTTACGGTTCTCGTTCCCGCGATTAACCTCGTGGGGATAGAATAAAATATAATAAATAAAAGAAATAAAATAAATAAATAATAATAAAATGCATGTTAGATCAACGCGGCCCTTCCTGCAATGTTAAACTGTCGGGCGAATTAAACGCATTAATCATTTATTATATTTATATACATAACATGATATGTACCAATGTAACGTCTCCAAGGACAGCCAAAATCATATTTAATAAGAAAGTGTGATAGACACCCCACCGACTCTGCTATCACCCCTACCAACACCTACCACCAACCCAAACAATGGGCCTTACCGGACCAAAAAACGAAGTAAGTATATGATATAATAGTACTATACAGTCGCTCAAACAATACCATATTATGACCCACCTTACATATATACCTCCTCGTAATGTTTCATTTTACTAGCTCTATATTCTTCATCGTCTCTTCTTTATGAGAATGTAGATTCTCTCCTTTTCTTTGTATCTATCTCATCGAGCATGGCGAATTACATACCTGGGCGAGGAAGGGTCCCCGTGTGCGCGAGTCGGGGGATGTCTTGCCACGCGCAGACGGTAGCCGTCATGCCCACACGTCACATCATCCAACCACATACCATTCATTTCTTTATCTTAATTTTTGTTAGCCTGAGTTGCAGTACCATAACTCTATCTGACCATCACTATTTCTTACAACTATTACTTCTCCCTTCTCCACTCTACTTCACCTCTCATTATTAATGTTTATGTTTATGTTAATATTACGAAGAAAAGCAAAACAAACACAGACAAAATAACAAAACAAAACAAAAACTTTTGTTCATGTTTATTTGCTCTTACGTTTATGTTCATGTTTATTTGTTCTTACGTTTTTGTTTCATGTTGCTTAGTTTGTTCTACGTTATGTTAATGTTTATATTCCTGAAAAAGAAAAAAGAAAAGAGGGACCCACTGAACCTCGCTCTCATCTCCGCGGAGCTGGGAGGGAGGCAGGCGAGGGTCTCAACTGCAATAGGCTATCATAGCGAGACTTCTTACTATGATAATCCCTAGCAGGCGAAGAAGAAGAAGAAAAAGAAAAGAAAAAAAGGGATATTTGTAATTGTATACATATATGCCTAAATATTTATGCGTATATTTCTCTATATCTTATATTTAATTACATGGTGTCTAACCCGACAGATGAAAAGTAAAAACAATAATTAATGCGTATCCTCCCCTCCGCGACAATTAAGGCATGAAAACCGCCACAGAAAAAAAAACAAGCAAGGGGACTCGCCCCCTACTTTAACTCTTACTCTTTACTTCTCTTTAGGTAGCCAGTTACCCCAAGCCCCCCCCTCCTGCATTAAGGAGCCCTTACTTTCTCCTCCCTTTAGTCCATTCAACGGCCGTTGTTGGGGAAGAATTCTCTGGGCATGACGTGGCGTTGGTCATGCTGGCGTTGCAGAGGGTGACTTTTGCCCAGCAAAGGTTGGTAATGGCCAGGTGTACTGCCAGGAGCTCTCTGTTGGATGTCAGGGGCTGTCGTTTGCCATGAGTTTCTTACTCCAGGTTGGCTCCGACAGCAACTCTGCAGGCGTCTGTGGTGAGGTAGAGCTGGGCGTCGGGGGCGGTCGACTGCGTTGGTCGGTGCTGTTGCCGTGTTGCTTGGCGGCCACCTTCCATGTTTTGGATGTCTTCGAGGCTTCCACCTACATCCGTTGCCGAACCGCTTGTGGTACGAGCAGATACCGTCAGCGGCCTCCGGTTGGTGTTGGACCCTTGGGCAGTTGCTGCGTTGATGTCGGTACTGGCCGACGGGAAAACGGGAGCTGCTGACTGAGGGCGGGCTTGCCGATGAGCTTCCATTAGTGCGTTGGCTCTGGTGAGGACTTCAATGGCCATCTCGTTCGAGTCGTGGAGCTTCTCTCTGATGTTGCCGGGGAGAAAGCGGAGTCAAATTTCTTTCTTAAGGTCCACTTCGTGGAACTTTCCTTCTGCATCTCTGATGGGGAGGCGGCACAGGGTGGTAATTTCCTGCCAGACTTGTTTTGGAGTACGATTTCCGAGTGGCAGGTTGGAGATGTTGAAAATTTGTCACGCCCTCTCAGATGGAGAAAGAGAAAACTCCTTCAGCAGCTCCTCCTTCAGCGTATCGTAGTCGATGTCGTCTGGCTGGCTGTCTAACCAGGGGGATATCCAGTGAAAAACTTCCTCGGGTAAAACTGTCACGACGTGGTCGGCTTTGGTGGTCGCCTTCACTATGTTCTTAAGCCTGAACTGGGTTTCGACGCCGAAACCATGTGAGGGATCCATTTGGAGAGAAGGGTGGAAGGCGGATGGAGGCGGCATTCACTTCAGTGAAAAGGGTGGCTGCGTTGGAGTTCATGTCGTTTCGGGGTCACCAATGTAGAGAGGCCTTCAGCGAGGTAATCAAGAGCTAAGGTGTTGAGTGGTAAGGTGAAGCAAACACAAGTGCAGAGGTCTGTGAAGTGTCTGTTTTTTTCGGCAAGCAATACGGTATATAATCAAAACAGGGCAAAGTAATACTGCTGTTTTTATTGCGGTTGAGGTGTGCTGATTGGCCGACGGCTGCATTCTTATCTTCCGCGTCGCGCCGAATCAGCGCCTCGGACCTAAGTTATTATCTTTATAATCATTATTTTTATTCTTATAAAAATAATGATAATGATTGTTATTATTATTATTAAACAAATGTTGTTACTATTGTCCTCATTATCATTATTATTATCATTTTCATTCTTATTATCATAATCACTACCATCATGATCATTATTGTTATCATTGTCATCATTTTATTACTATTATTGTTATTATTGTTAGAATTATCATCATTATTACTATCACCAGTAATAGTATTTGTGTTAGTTCTATCATCCCTGTTATTACAATCATCGTTATGATGATATTGTTCGTGAGAACTGTAAGGATAACGAGGATGATAATGATAAAGATAATGATAATAATGATTAAAATAATAACAAAAAATCATAATTATTATTATCATTGCTGTTTAATTTATTATTGCTGTTATATTTATCCTCAATATCAGTATTGTTATTATTATCATTATCATTATTACCATTACTGTTATTATTTCTATTACTGTTGTTATTGTTGTTGTTGTTGTTATTGTATTATTATTAATAGTAGTATCTTTTATTATCAGTACTATTTTATTATCATTATTATTATCATTATCATTATTGCTATAATATAATGATAATGATGATGATAATGATGAATAATAATAATAATAAATAAATAATAATAATAATATATGATAATAATAATAATAATAATAATAATAATAATAATAATGATAATAATAATAATGATAATAATAATAATGATAATAATAATAATGATAACAATAATGATAATAATAATAGTAACGGTAATAAAATATCAAAAAGAATAATCATTATAATAATAATCATCATTACCATGTCATTATCGTTATCATCAAACTAATCTATCCCTTTTTTTCCTCAGTTCCTGAAATGCTTCCCTGCACAGACGACCCTGAGATGGAAGACTGCACCAAAGTCGTTGAAAATGATCTCTGCATCGCGGGTTCCTTTTACGCTCGTTATTGCCACCGCTCTTGCATTTTGGCGGGAAAAATTCCTGCTGATGAACCCCACCTCCACCAGGAGGCGGAAGGTATGCAGTAAGGGCGCGCCCACACCAGTGACAAAAAGCGGTGCGAACGTTAAGACTGACAAGTTGGGTAACAAGTTGACGAGTCATTGAGGAACATCCTAGTAGACATATTGGTACAGATTTGTTGGGCGACATGTCAGTAGTCCTGCGGCGGTTTGTTAAAATTGTGCGAGGCTCGACCCAAAGAATATTCGTATACTTGACATGCAAAAATAAAGAAAGAAATGCATATTTATCAGGGCCAATAGATGGATAAATGTATATCTACCACATATATAGACAGATATGCATTAATTTCTATGTATTTGCATGTTTGTATTTAGGAATATTCATTGGGTAGGGACTCGCACAATTTTAACAGACCGGCCGCTGGTGTGAACGTCAGAGACCAACAGACCAACATGGTGTGGACAGTTCCACCAAGTCGACTCTTATTGCCGACACGTCTCTAAAAGCTGTAACAGAATGCCCCCATACATAGCAGGAGATTTGTATCCGAATGTGTCCTATTGCGTCCCCCACAATGTTTCCAATTTGTCTCCAATGGTGTGGACGCACCCTGTGTCTACTCTGTAAATCTTGTTGTTTAACAGTTTCATGAAGATGATTATTGCTGTGATTGTTATGAGGGTGGAAGTAAGGATGATGAAGGTAATGAAAGTTATGATAAAAAGATAATAGAAATGATAATAATCATAACAAAAATTTAAAGGATAATGATATCAATAATAGTTCTACTGATAGTAATAATGATGGCAATGGTGATAATGATAATAATGATAGTAATAACAATGATTACAGTAATAACACAAATATCGAAGTGATAACGATAACAGTAATGAATATAATGATAATGATAATAATAGTTACAATAATGATGAAAAGGATAATAATGATAATGATGATATTAATGTCATTATTATCATTATCATTATCAAGCATAAATATCATTATCATTATTGTTATGATTATTACTATTATCATTATTATTATCATTATTACTATCATTATTGTTATTATTATCATATTAAAAAAGGATATAGACCAACTGGAGAGTTCAAAGAGCTGTCACAAGAGGGTTAACTACTCCAAGAGATATGATTTACGAAGACAGACTACAGAAATTAGGACACTACTTTGGGAGAAAGAAGGAAAGGGGGGTGGGGGGGGCGTTATTATGCTGTTCAACTATATTACAGGAAGAGTGAAGTTAGACGAAGATGACTTCATAATTTTGAACACAAGAAGGACGAGAGGACAGTTCAAAGTTCAAAGTAAAATGAAGCGAAAATATCAAAAAGTTTAGTTTTTTTAGTTCTCAAGCAGAACTATTGAAGCATGGAACAGTAAAAAAAAAAAAAAAAAAAAAAAAAAAAAACGTGTGCCAAAATTGTACATCAATCAAAAAAATTATACGATAATTTAAATATAGCTGATGGGACTATTCTGAGCTTAGCT
>NW_020872535.1:859305-876805 GCF_003789085.1 Penaeus vannamei
TGGCCATGAGGTCTGAGGTGAAGGTGTCGAATATTTTGTGTTTGATGTGTTGTTTGACTGCGATGGCTACGCCGTCGCTGGCTTCGTTTGTTTTGTTGGATGTGTATGTAGTGTAGTTGAATAATTTTACTGTTTGTGGATGTTTGAGTGAATGTAAGTTGATGAGTATGATGTCGGGGTCGTGTCGTTTGTAGTGATTGCAGAGTTATTGTCTTCGTCTGTATGTCCATGCTATTACGTTATGTTGAATGATGGCGAGTCTGCAGTGTAATGTGTTGTTGTGTGGTCCAACCATGGTGTTACTTGGATGTGTTGTACCAGCCATTTTGGATGTGTTCAAGGTTTTTTTGTTTAATCTTTTCAATCATGTTCGGCTGGATGAACATGCTGCCTTCGTGTAAGTGTTGTGCGATCTTCTGTTCGTGGATGCGTGTTTGGTATGTGGTGTTTGTGTAGATCCATTTAATTGTGCCGCGTGTGATTTCGTGTGCCAGTTGCAGTCTGTTCAGGTGTTTGTAGCGTGAGGGCTCCGCTGCGAAGAGGCGGATGCCATATGTTTTTGGGTTGAGGTCGTAACCGTCCCTATGGCGATGGGACTGATCATCGACCTCGGAGTCTGTAATGTCGTCTGTGTGTTTACGGCGTATTTGTGTTGTTTTTGGTGTGACTGATTGTGTTGTCTGTGGATTGGGTTGATGTGGGGACTGCTTGAGCGTATTTGTTTTGGTGGTGCGTGGTCGTACAGGTGATTGTGTTGGCGTAGGTGCTGGCGTGGGTGTGGGTATTGATGTTGGTTTCCTTTGTTGTGTGGTAAAGAGTTCAGTCTCTGGCTCGTTATGTGGGCCGAGATCTGGTTGTGGGGGGTGTGGTGAGATTGTGGATTGTGTGAGAGTGGTTTCTGTTGTGGTGTTTATTGCTTTTGGTGGGAGAACTTTGAAGATCCCCCAGGAATCCCCGTTACCAAGATCTAGCTCAGGTAAATTATTCTTTTTTTTAAAACTCTTTTTGCATGGTGTCTAAAAGCGAGACCTGGTTCCATGATGTTTTGGAGGTGGGCATGAACCAAGGTGATCATTATCCCCACAGACAGGTCGTCAGGTAGCTGAAGTATTATCTTTGGTTCTTTCCTCTCCTTCCCTTTGTCTTCCTTGATTTTCTTCATTAAGGGTTTAATCCAAGCATTCTGCGTAGCTTCTATGGTTTGCTTTGCTGTCTGTTCTGCAACCCTTTTTATGGGTATTTCTTTCTTTTCGTCTTCTTTCTTTTTTTTTTTTTCCTTTGTTTTTTAATTGCCTCTTTCCTGAGAGGGCAGGAGTTAGCTAAGGTGCGGTGGCCTTCCCCACAGTTGAGGCATCTTTTGGCTTCAGATTTGCAATCACGATAGTTTTGGGTGTTGGACCCGCATTCTGAGCACAGCACAGCTTTTTCTCCTTGTCGGGGCAGTTGGTCTTGTAGTGCCCATACCTGTAGTAGTGCATGCAGGTGAATCTCTCAGGTTCGATTTGTTTTGGGCTTATGAAGATATAGACCTTTTTCTTGTACTTTGGCAGCTGTTTGGTGGTCTGAGAGTTGGATTTTCATGATGATGTCACCTATCTTTGACCCAGGAAGATTTCTTTCGATTTCTTCCTTTACTTCTTCTGGATTTTCCTTAACAAGCTCTCTGTCGAGTTGTTTAAGGACCAATGTCAGTTTGGCCTTTAGTTCAGGTGGCATTTGAGGTTCAAAACCTTTGGTTTTTCACATGGTTGTGTTTTCGGGGGTAAATACAGCCTCTGCGTTAGCTTCATCTTGACAGATGATTATGACATGATCTTTGGTGGTTATTACTCGTAAGGTTCGTATTTCGGCATCGAAGAGCGCTTGCAAGAGGGCTTCCCTCTTCGAGGAAGAGGGTCGCCCGTTGGTCGGCAGGATTTTAATCCTCATCAGAGCATGAGGATTGGGTGGGGGTGACGTGAACTAGGCCACTGACCCAATGGAAGGCAGGAATTACAAATTCACCCCCGTCCCCTCTTGAGGGGGCCGTAGAGGCCGAATGGATGTTCCTTGCCAGGTCAGTGGGGACCCTTTGCAGGGACCTAACCCTAACCCTACGCACTGGAGACGTTCAGGTTTATGGAGACCTGATATTCCCTGTTTCCTACTGCCCGACCCTCACAGGAGGTAGAACCGGCGGAGTTCTCCGGTACCTCTAGGAATTGGGGCTCTTTACGTGGAAGTAATCCCTGGTCCTGAGCTGCTACAAGGGGACTGGGGTTCCCCAGGCGAATACAAAAGTACAAGAAAAAGTGAGCTGCCACAAGGGGACTGGGGTTCCCCAGGCGAATACAAAAGTACAAGAAAAAGTAGGAAAAATTAGTGGTAGAGGAAGAGGTCGAAATTTGCCTGGACACTGAGTTCCGAATAAGGGCGATTATAGCCGTAGCTACACCGGTATTCGGAGCCTGTAATCCAAGCAAGGACCTGTTGCAGGGGTCAACGGGGCACAGACAAGCCTGGACAAGGTTGCGGCAAACCACGGTGGCTTGTCGGAGATGTCTGTGCGGCGTTTCGTCAAAATTAGTCTCTCGGTAGCTCAAGGTCACCAAATGATCAAACGAAATCTTTGTAGCAAAGGAGCTGGCAAAGAGCACGAAAAACATAAGTCGAAACCATAAGCTTTTCTGGCAATCACCAGGGCAAGGCTCTGAGAATGGCTGGAAAATGGCTGAGAATCGTACCTATGGCTTTCATGAATGCTGGTTTAACCCTGACGGCCCAAGCGACACTCAGCTAAAGGACCTCCGCCAGGGAGCCCAGCAATTCGCTGCCAGCAGACCTGACCGTCGCTATCACCCACCCTACACCCCACCAGGACGACCAAGTTCGTCTTTTTTAACCATGATGACGCCACCTACACGAGATCCGGACGCCATTCTCGCCCGTGCAGGATCCTCGCTCTGAAGTCCTTTCTTCCTCGATAGGGGGGAGGCATTGTGGCGGACGCCACAATCACCTCGGTTCCGGCGCTGCCTCGCTACGCTTAATTACCTCACTCGGCACCGACGCACCTCGCTCGGCTTAATTACCCCTACGCCGAGTCAACGGCAGGCAAACGCGGCGAGGTCCGCGACGCGGAAGATGAGAATGCAGCCGTCGGCCAATCAGCACACCTCAAAAGCAAAAAAAAAAAAAAAAAAACAGCAGTATTACTTTGCCCTATTTGTTTGTATACCGCATTGCTTGCCGAAAAAACAGACACTTCACAGACTTCTCTGCACTTGTGTTAGCTCTTGATTACCTCGCTGAAGGCCTCTCTACAGTGATTGAAATATAGTGGCGTTATATCTCTTGACTTATGTTTTATATTTATATTTCATATGAATGGCATCTTCTCGGTATTCCTCAGTGACCATAATTGGTAATATTCATATTTCATTTGTTTTTTTTTACTTATCCTTCAATTGCTTTCCCCACTTTGCTGCCAGACAGAAAAGGGATCAGTGATAACTTCCATAATCTGTTGTTTTCCTTTATTTAATTCAGTAATTGATAAACAAAGGTCATGACATCAATAAGTATCGCCACAACAAAGCATGCTCTGGCTTTGCGCAGGCATTATTCCTACTAAAATATATATTCCCTTTTTTTCTTTTTGCCAAAAAGAATGAGAAATAAAGTGGAGGTACTTATGGCCTTATACATTCAGACAAAGAATTCATATTACCCAAATTACAGTATTTATAAATGTTTTTATTATTTACCAGAAAGGGAATTGGAGTACAACTCTACCACAATGCTCAGTGACCCAAGTTGAAAATAAATGAAAGAAAAAAATAATAACAATTATATATAATCATAACAAGAGTTATGATAGTTATAGTAATAATAATAACGATAACAACAAAAATATTATTGATGATATTAATAATAATGATGTTGTTGATGATGATAATAATAAAAATAAAAATAATAATAATAATAGTAATAATGAAAACATCATAAAACAACATTAATAATAATATAACTAAGGGAAATAATAATAACTGTAATAACAACAAAACAATCATTTAAAAAAATAATAATACCAGTAAGAGTAGGAACATCACAAAAATAATAAAAACAATATACTATAAAAAAGACAGGAAAACCTGTGCACTGTAATATTTTTTTGCTCATGCAACATGAGATACACATGCCACCAGGTCAAAATCCTTAGATACTTTCCTTAAAACCAGTCTAGAATGCCAGAAAATCTGACACACTCCAAATGGACGGCTGCCATGAGGTTTAGAGTTGGCCAATTTAATGAATGACTATTGGTGCAGTCATCTGAAACTGCTCTTTTTTATCATTCCTATACAAAACAGCTAAATTTCTAAGTTCCTGACTTGGAAAATGCATACAATATCCACAACTCTCGTGTCCATTTGCTTTACAACTGTATGTACACATCATACACAGCTTTGTAACCTTATGACTAATATATTCCAGGGAGCTCTATACTACACATCTCAACTAATGTTATAATTAAACTGGAATGGTAAAACATTAATGGAGCATAAGGAAACAGATTAAACTTTTTGGTGAATTAGCATAAAAAACATGGGCACTCTATACCAAGTTATAAACACACATTACAGCATCATACATGTTTATATTCTGTAATCCCCCCAGTTACAACACCCAACTTGCTTTAAAATAGTAAGTAAACCATTTCAATTTTCATTCAGTAAAAAATAATTTCACTGGTCATTACAAAGAGATCAGTCCCAAGGTGCAAAATCTTACAAAAATAATAAAGATAGTTGTAACTGGTATATAAATCCCTTTTGGTTGAGATCATCCCAAAAGTAATTTTCAAAGAGCAAAACATGCAACCCATGTCTATTTGTGACAACATAATTTAGCCTTAGTCTACTTATTTTTAAATATTGTATTACATTATGTACATATCTATATACATACACACTCTTGGAAACATACATTTCTGTGAATACATGAAATCAAACACAATGCACTAAAAAACAAATAAGAACAGGATACTGGCCCACACAACCTAATGTGTTCCTGAATTAGCTGTATAGTGCTATTCCCCTGTGAACACAGTTAACTTGGGCTTTAACAGAGAGGTGAGCACTATATCTGCAAAGAAATACCATCTACTTGCATATTGTAGTTGCTGCCTAAATGCCCTTGAGTCCATAATTTTCTACTTTTCTGGAGAGGAATGACAAAAGTACATTTTGCTGTAATTCTAAATCTTCAAATATCATGCAACACAAAATAATACTCTGGTAGTCAGAAAATATCAAATACATGAAGAAAGTTCTCTGATCCTTGTTAATAATGTTCTGTAAAAAACAACATTGAGCAAAGCAATTTTGCATTTATGTTTTCCAACATGATTTTCATCAATAGAATTTTTGCCTTCATGTTTTCTAACATGATCTTTATAAACAGCAAACACACTAAACGCATGGATGTACTGAGGCATTTATTCCTATGATTTTAACAATGAGCGCTGATTAAATTGCTACATTTCTTTCAATTTTTTTTTTTTTATCAAACAAAAAATAAATACTCAAAATCAAACACATCAACTTCGGTTTTACCTACACTATACATAAACTATACTACAAAAATATTGGTAAAATTTATTAGTCATTCCAAACTTTATTTCTGATCCTCCATATCATGTATATAATTATAATTAACAAAGGCAATGTGCATCAATCACATGTTTCAATAAAATAAGAAAAAGAGTAACAACCTGAAAAATAATTTTTGTCAGTACAACTAAATTAAGATTGAAAATGAGTTATCAAAAGTATATACACTGTCACACAGTTACAAACATACATACTCTGGACATGCTTCAAAATAATAATAAAATAACTGACAGACTAATACACACATACTAACACAAACATTCTCAATCATTGCAATCACAAGCTCCTTGGAATAATATATCAAAATGCCAAGATGTGTCGATCTCCTTTTCCTCTTCCCTATAGTATTAGCTATGAGAATAAACCTCTGTTGCTCTCAGGGAACTTCAAATGTTAACATTATATATATATATGTCAAATAAAATGCATTCTGATTCTATCTGTACAATCTGCACTAATAATTATCCTTATAATTTTAATGTGTTAAAAATAAATTTGGAATTTCTCAAGCTTCATAAGCAGTTTTAAACATTACTGAAATAAAGACAGTAATGAAGTACTCTACCACATATCAGACAAATTCCATATTTAACTATAACATCAAGTTCCTAAGCAAAAATGCACTTAGAGACAAATCACATCCTTGTCTTAAAGCTCCAAATATTCTCTACATCTTTTAAAATATCATAGACATTGTCTCTACTTTATTTTGCTTAGAAGCCAAATATCAACTAGCAAAATCAAGCTCATACAGTACACTGAAAACAGTAGCATCTATAATCACTGGGCAAATCTCAAAAGGGAAATTCGTATGAAAGAATGTATTTTTTTACAACTGTTGTTCAAAAAACCTTTATCAGATACCCAATGACAGAAAAATAAAGAGTTCATTTCAGACGAAAAAACTAGTAGTGATCAAATCCCTCTTCTCAACAGGAATGTCTCTACAGATCTTAGCAAAAGTAGCCAACACACTTCCACATTTGAACTAATACAGGGTATTGACATACAGTAAGAGGTAAGGGATTTTATATGCATGTATGTATACTTGCATATGCATATATATGAATGCATATATGTATATATGTATTTGTGCATGTATTTGTATATACTTATGCTTGGGAGTATCTGAATTTGTACAGGTATTTGAATTGGTAAAGATATATGTATAAATATAGGCATAGCATGGGCATGGGTATAGGCATAGGCATGGATACCGGCACAGACATGGGCATGGATATTGGTATGGGTACGTATGTATGTACATGTTTCTGCATGTGAACATTTTAGCTTATTGTTAGAGAGGCCAGCCTTTCTACCTGGTACACCCACTTACAGTGGACTGTAGAAAGTTTGCACTTTCCTATATTACAGCTTGAATGAAGTGGAGCAACCTTATAAGCAGTAGTTCACCACATATGGAATTTTACTTTTATACATGAACATTGATAATCTAAGACATAACACTGAGATAATAAATACACCAACATTGGTTAAGAACAATGTAATATGTACTGGCTGGCTATGGGGTATGTGGGTAGCTGGGGGGCAAGATGCATAAGGAAATATATCTGTGACTAACAGAGTATGCCTAGTAATGACATGTGTATGAAATTCTATTCTGACTTTTGTGTCAATGACTATGTTACCAAATCTTTGGATTTTTTCTTTCTTTCATTTTTATTGAAGACAGTTCAGGCCAAACAAGTATTGGATTACAGAAATGAAAACTTGTGTCCAGAAAATTAACTTTTCGACAACTGCTAAATATTTGGTTAATGTTTAATGTTTGAAACAAATAAATATGCTAGACATCAAAGGTCATATATAACTACGGTAAAGTACTAGGTCAGAAAAGGTAAAGAGGAGTTAATGATTAGGATAAAATGTGTTAGGTATGAAAGATTAGAGAGCATTATGGGATACTATGGTAGAGAAATGGGGAAAAAAAGGGAGTAAGTGAACTAGAGCAGAGATTAGTAGAAAGGATAGGGTTAAGGCAGTTGGCGATTGAATGAATTATAGTGTATCTGTCACTCACTGGGGAAGTTATACAAACAATGTTCAAGGAAAATAGAGATGGCTGTTGGAAAGTAGGAGAAGAATCTGGGGAGAAGGGGAGCTGTTTGATGTCAAAATTTAAAGGGTGTTATGGAAAAGTATGGTAACAAAAAGGGAGAAGAGGGAAGTAAATGAAGTAAAGCAAAGATTAATAAAATGGGAAAGGTTAAGGGGGTTGAGCGACTGAGTGAATTGCATTGTATCTGTGACTGGAGAAAGAATAGGGACATTGTTCAAGGAAAACAAAGGTGCCTCTTGGAGAAGTAGGAGAAGAATCCGGGGGATAAGAAAGGGGGACTGGGGAAGGTGGTGAGGTATCAGAAAGAATGTCTGGAGGGGAGGGGTCTGGAGAAGGACACTGTTGTAATAGAGGGGATTCATGTGAGATTCAAGTGGGAGCAGTAAAGGTGGGGTATGTTGGGAGGGTTTAGGAGGAAGGGGAGTGGAGGGAACTTGAGGAGGAGGAGGATGGATATCTGCAAATACTTTAAATGTAGGAGTAGGAACAGAGGAATTGGAGGGTGGGTGAGGGAGTGGAATGTTCCTTTGGGTCATCTTTAGTTGGTCATTTTTTATAGTCTGACGAGTCCTTCTTGTAGATAGGACAAGCATTTGGGGGGATGGAAACAGTACAAGTATTAACAAAGGGGTGAAGTTCAGAAGGAATGGATTTGACAGTGATGTCAGTTACAGTAGATAGTGCATGAGCTTAGGATTCAGATGTGACTGTGACAAGGCATGAACGATCGGAGCGACTAAAAAAGGTAACCTCGCCTACTTGTTTTTGGAGGCACTGTTGAAAGAGAAGGGTATTCTTAGAATAGGGGAATGTGGGGGGGGGGGGCACAGAGAATCGATCCCACTCGGCTGGGCCAAAGAGGGTACTCAAAAGATTTGTAAACGTAGAGGCAGTAAAAAGACGAGGACAAGAGGAAGATAGGGTGGTATGGAGTGGAGTAGTTCTGTGGGGGGTAGGACAGTAAGGATGAAGAGTAGTAATAAGGGAAGAGGGGGTAGATATTGAAGAGAACTGTGCAGTACACAGCAAGGAGAATGTTGGGAGAGAGGAAGGGGTGCTTTCTGGAGGTTGAGTAATAACCTGGATGGGTGTTTTGGAATGGATAGAGTTGTTAGTAAGCTTCGAAGAGGGGGTATTGGTATCAGTCGATGGAACAGCTATCAAAGGAGGAGCAGGGGTTGAAAAACCTGAATAAAACCTGGGCCTGAATAAAACCATTTTTGTTATATCTACTTATCTCTATATCTGTACACAGATGCTGTAACAACATTCATGAATAAAAATTAAATTCCATACATGGTGAACTAATGCCTATAATGAGATTTGGTCCTGTATATTTAAGTTGGTGTACAAGAATATAAACAATCACATATATGTATTTATTGTATATGTATATGTGTATATATAAATATATATAAATATATATATATATATAATATATATATATATATATATATATATATATATATATATATATATATATATATATATATACATATGTATAGGTGTATGTTTACGCGTATGCATATTCATATGTATATACATATGTATATGTATATGTGCATGTGCATATGTACATGTATCTGTATGTATGTGTGTGTGTGTGTGTGTGTGTGTGTGTGTGTGTGTGTGTGTGTGTGTGTGTGTGTGTGTGTGTGTGTGTGTGTGTGTGTGTGTGTGTGTGTGTGTGTGTGTGTGTGTGTGTGTGTGTGTGTGTGTGTGTGTACGTGAGTGTGTGTGTGTGTGTACGTGAGTGTGTGTGTGTGTGTGTGTGTGTGTGTGTGTGTGTGTGTGTGTGTGTGTGTGTGTGTGTGTACGTGAGTGTGTGTGTGTGTGTACGTGAGTGTGTGTGTGTGTACGTGGTGTGTGTGTGTGTGTGTGTGTGTGTGTGTGTGTGTGTGTGTGTGTGTGTGTGTGTGTGTGTGTGTGTGTGTGTGTGTGTGTGTGTGTGTGTGTGTGTGTACGTGAGTGTGTGTGTGTGTGTGTGAGTGTGTGTGTACGTGGTGTGTGTGTGTGTGTGTGTGTGTGTGTGTGTGTGTGAGTGTGTACGTGTGTGTGTGTGTGTGTACGTGAGTGTGTGTGTGTGTGTACGTGAGTGTGTGTGTGTGTGTACGTGAGTGTGTGTGTGTGTACGTGAGTGTGTGTGTGTGTACGTGAGTGTGTGTGTGTGTGTGTGTGTGTGTGTGTGTACGTGAGTGTGTGTGTGTGTGTACGTGAGTGTGGTGTGTGTGTGTACGTGAGTGTGTGTGTGTGTGTGAGTGTGTGTGTGTGTGTGTATGTATATGTGTGTGTGTACGTGAGTGTGCGAGTGTGAGTGTATGTGTATGTGTGTGTGTATGTGTATGTGTATGTGTGTATGTGTGTGTGATGTATGTATATATAATATATATATATATATATATATATAATATATATATATATATACTATATATATATAATATATATATATATAATATATATATATATATATATATATATATATATATATATATATATATATATTATATATATATATATATATATATATATAATATATATATATATATATATATATATACTATATATATATATATATATATATATATATATATATATATATATATATATATATATATATATATATATATATATATATGTATATATATGTATTATATACATTTAAATATACATACATAAATACATATTCATATATATACATATATATATATAAATATACATATATACAATATGTACATATATTCATATATGTACATATATTATATCATATATCTATATAACATGTGCACACATATATACATATATCTATATATACATGTATATACATATATACATATATCTATATACACATAAATTATATACATATACACTTATATTAATATATATACATATATATTCACATATGCACATATATATTCACATATGTACATACATATACACATATACATAAATTTATACATAAATATATGTATATATATACACAAGCACGCACGCACGCATGCATGCACGCACGCACACATACATACATATAAAATCTCTGTCATTTCCTTGGACAACAGAAGTTATTCCTAAATATCAATTCAATTATATGGTATATTTTGTGTCATGTTGCTTTCAAAGTATCTTTTTCTTGTACAGTCTATAATAATTTTTAAAGATAAATCTTTAAATTCCTTCAAATATATATTTTACAATATAATAGAAAGAAAATCCTCAACAACAGAAATGTTCATGGGAACAATACAAGAAAACCCCAAAATGCTTGAAAATATCAACCTATTGTTCAGCTTATTATGTTTTTCATACTTTCACTGAGTGATTAGTATCTTTATCACAAGGTGCAGGAAATACATGTGTTTAGAGAGTTTGCCAATGGGAATGGAAATGCTAAGTGTGTGAGAGTGAGAGTGAGAATGTTTGTGTGAGTGTGCATATGAGTGTAAGTGTTAGTGAGTGAATACGTATAGGTGACTGAGTGAGTAACTAGGCAACTGGATGACCGACTAACTGAGTGAAAGAGTTTGTGACAGAGTGAAAGAGCGAGAGAAAGAGAGAGAAAGAAAGAAAGAAAGAGAGAGAGAGAGAGAGAGAGAGAGAGAGAGAGAGAGAGAGAGAGAGAGAGAGAGAGAGAGAGAGAGAGAGAGAGAGAGAGAGGAGAGAGAGAGAGAGAGAGAGAGTGTGTGAGAGAGAGTGTGAGAGAGAGTGAGAGTGTGAGAGAGAGTGAGAGTGTGAGAGAGAGTGAGAGTGTGAGAGAGAGAGAGAGAGAGAGAGAGAGAGAGAGAGAGAGAGAGAGAGAGAGAGAGAGAGAGAGAGAGAGAGAGAGAGAGAGAGAGAGAGAGAGAGAGAGAGAGAGAGAGAGTGTGAGAGAGAGAGACAGTGTGAGAGAGAGAGAGAGTGAGTGTGTGAGGAGTGTGAGAGAGTAGAGTGAGTGAGTGAGTGAGTGAGTGAGTGAGTGAGTGAGTGAGTGAGTGAGTGAGAGTGTAGTGAGTGAGTGATGAGTGAGTGAGTGGGTAGTGAGTGAGTGAGTGGGTAGTGAGTGAGTGAGTGGGTAGTGAGTGAGTGAGTGTAGTGAGTGAGTGAGTGAGAGTGAGTGAGTGAGTGAGTGAGTGTAGTGAGTGAGTGAGTGAGTGTAGTGAGTGAGTGAGTGGTGAGTGAGTGAGTGAGTGAGTGAGTGAGTGAGTGGAGTGAGTGAGTGAGTGAGTGAGTGAGTGAGTGAGTGAGTGAGTGAGTGAGTGAGTGAGTGAGTGAGTGAGTGAGTGAGTGGGTGAATGAGTAGGTGAGTGAGTAAAAGTACATATGAATTCATTAGAGTTCAAGCAAGTTAGTAAGTAAGCATGAATGAGTGTAAGTGCCGACAGAGTGAGTGATAAATGTGCAATTGAGTAAATGAATAAGTACGAGTATCAGGGCAATTAGGATTGTGAGTATGAGTATGACTGCAGGTATGCATGTGCATAAGCAGTGTGTGTGTGTATGCATGTTCACATATACAGATTTAATAATTATGTGTGAAAGAGAGACTAGCAACAGAAAGTATAAAAGACATACACAACTTAAGAATATCAATGAGTGTGAGTGATAATGGAATGAAAAGACTTAAAGACTTTGTATAAAACAACCATCCGAGTGGTTCCATACTAGTACATAATGAATAACACAAATTTTAAGATCAGTAAGTAATATACAAGTATATATTGCCTGTGCTTTGTCATAATTCTTCCCTCTACTAACCCATTTTCTTTCAAGGTTCCCAATTAAATTTAAACAGTAACTTTCCCAAATCTAATCAAAGAAACTGATTTTACTGCTCACTAGAATTCTGTATGAATAGAATATTTCTAAGCATACAAAATAATCAATATTTCTACATTTCAACTAAAATTATGTTTATATTACTGAACAAAACTGACACAATTTTGTAACCACAGAATCCAAATGTGTATTAATGGGTATAAATCTCAAGCAAACTCAAAGGTAGTTTTCTCATACCAAGATAGAGATATTGGGAAACATGGCCAAAAAACATAAACTAGACTGAAATGTAAGTAATATTAATAATAATAATTACCTGTAACACTACAAACACATAAATAATTCTGAAAAATGGATGGATCACAGTTAAAATTAAAGGTTACAAGAAATTATAATAACTAAAATTGTAATTTCACATTCAATGTACAAAATACTATTTATACTGCAACTTCTAAAGACAATAATGGAGATGGAAGTTGATGAAGTATATACAATATATATACTGTATAATATATATGTGTGTATGTGTGCTTGAGTTGAAAAATGTAAACACATAGTCATACACACATATATAAGTGGAACCATATGCTCATACACATATACATGTATACCCATATACAAATATGTGCACAAAAACAAACACATACATATAGACAGGCACATATCTACAAACACGTACATGCACACTTATCCACCCAACAAATTCAAACCCTTACACACACATACAAAAAAAATAGTAATTCACTTCTTCATTCATTCATTCATTCACTAATTAAATGCTCTTTCCAACATATTTACATACACAAACTCAAGTCATTCACATACATAATTGAGACACAATTCATTCAGTCACTTCCACAAGTAAAATAGATACCATTCATTCATTTACACAATTAAAACAAAGTTTTCAAAATTGTTCTTCCAATGTGTCCTTATCAAAGTCTTTGGATTGTAGAGTAACATCACATATGTTTAAGACCAAATATTCTGGCCTGCTGATGCAAATCTGCACACTTTATATTGATTATGACCAGTTTCACTGTGCCTGAGACTTATTATAAGCATTAATAGTAATATCATCGACGGAGTTGATGGAATATCCAGTGATAGAGTCTGGGCTCTGGAGGGAAGCGGAGTATAAGGGATTAACTGGAGTTTGGCCATCACTCCCAACCTCTTCTGACAGGCTGCTGTATGGAGCACTTCCAGACTGGAAAAAAACACAAGTTAAGAACAGTGCAGTATAATTTGCAATTCAAGCTGAAAGTTGAAGTATGTTGATGAAATATCTGTAGGTACAAGGATCTGTTCTATATATCTAGTTTATTCTTCTTTATTCTATTTTATGCATCAACCCCTACGATCTGGTTGACGTGGAAAAATTGGAGTCAGGGGAAGGTGATGTGAACATGCTGTCATAGAACAAAATGGGTGATGAGAACTTGCCATCATGAGCACAGGCCAGGGTGATGGAAAAGCTCATCACAAGTACATAAACCTATTGGAGAGTGATTAAACTCATTTGGCATTTGGCTTTTGCATTATTCACATCAATAAAAAAGTGTGCAATGTAATGTATGTAAGCCATGATTGGTAGTGCATTGTCTCTAAGGAGGACACCATTTCCATTGGCTTAACATCATATTCCTGGCCGCTGTGACTGGCAGCACAGGCTGTGTCATAGAAAATTGAAAATGAAGAAAAAAATTAACTTTATGTCACGAATAACAAATTATTCCTCTTTTTTTCTTGCATCAAGTTATTTACTACAAAGTGAGATGATATGGAGTCTGTGCACGGAAAATAATCTATAACCAGCTGGATAAAGCAAAAGACATATATGGACATTGGAAAATGACAAGAAAGCTAAAAAAAGTTTATGCAAAGTAACTTTGTAATGGGGAGGCACAGAGCCTTGTCACTGGTCACAAGTGTTCACATGCACCCAGCCTACACACCACATGCCCAAGAGAGTGGCAAAGCAACCAGATCCAATGGGTTAATTTGCAACAGATTTGAATTTTCATATAACAGAACATGAAGCCTATTTCTGATATTATCACTTTTGAAATTGAGGGTCATTACAAGAAAATTGCCATTTGCAAAAAGTCTAACAAGTAACAAATCAGCACTGAATAAATACCTGGTAAATATTTTGCTGTGGAAACTCAGCACCTGGAAGAGGCAGGGAACTGGTGTCCTCATCATCTTCAGACTTATATGAGAAGACAATGTTCTCAACTTGCTCCCGACTTTTCTGACTGAAGGAGAAGGAACAAATTACTATGCCTCCTTATGCATTTTTTCTTGAGAATACACTGCAAAGGTACATTAAAAAAAAAAAAAAAAAACTTATCAAAAATATGTTGTAAAATACATTTAACCCAATGTCACTCTCGGTATGTTAAACAACATGAATTAAATACACACACTTTGGTACAACCTTTAACCTTTTCATGACCGGGCCTGAATTTTTTGTGATGTAATATGACACAGCATTCTAGACTTTGTGGGTAGGCCTAATCTGTGTACAGCCAGCCCACCCATTGCAAGTCATGATGCATATATATGTCATAGGCCATTACTTCAAGACAGCTGTAGCCGTGCCCGGAATTAAGGAGTCAATAAGAGGGAGTAGGTGATTCTTGGAGGATGGAGGTCGAGCCACCCAGGGAAGGGGGTGGGAGAGTTAAGATAATCCAAGGTGTCATGTAACTAGTCAATAGTCACATGGACTGACCTAATTAAACAATTGTTATATGTTGTGGACTGATCTTATTTGGTAGTAGCTGCATGATGTGGATTAACTGACCTGACTTAATGTGGATTGACATGACTGGCTGAACAAGTCAATCATGCAATTGCTTTTTTCCTCACTATAAGCCATACCTCTGGTAGCCCCATATGTCCCACCAGCATTTTGGCAAACTCTCACAATCATCCAGGTATTCTCCTGCTACGAGTTTGACGAAAATCATGATAATCCACCTGATGTGCATATGTATCCGGGGACACTGTTGTCACTGCCACACTTTCAAGAACAAGAGGAAAGAAAAGAATTATAGCTATGTCCACTGTGGCGTTGGGCTGTGTCTAAGCGACTTTCAACTCCTTCCCTAGTCAGTAGGCCAGAGTGCACAGTGCGGGTGAATCTATATATTGTATATATGTATTAATGCTTTTTATTTGTTTATTCATTTACTCATTATATATCTTTTCCCTTTTTATTCATATGTTGAAAATAAAAGGGTTATTCAAAATCATTGGTTTTGTTATCCAGTTTCAATTACAATTCACAAATACAATATTTGCTAGTCCACAAAAATAAAACCAGAACTCAATTGTTTTGCAAATACAAAAGTAGATATTATTCTATTCCTCATGTAACTATTAACATCTTTGTTTCAAATCTTATAAGGAAACAAGCTCATATAAATCAGTTCAGTTTACTTTTTAATAGACACAAATGGCGTATGCCACTCTCACTGCCACTGTATACAACTCTCCCTCTCTCCCTACCTTTCTCTCTCTCTCTCCTTCCCTTTCTCCCTCTCTCCCTCCCTTTCTCCCTCTCTCCCTCCCTTTCTCCCTTTATCGCTCTCTCTCTCTCTCTCTCTCTCTCGTTCTCTCTCTCTCGTTCTTTCTCTCTCATTCTTTCTCTCTCATTCTCTCTCTCTCTCAAATTTGACACGTCAGTGCTCATTTACACACCAACACCAGCCTCATAATTACTATTGAGGAAATTCAAGTTCTACAAATATCAAAAATAAAAATTGAGTATCACAAATTATGAAAGTCTGATACCTATTTTCAGCGGAGCAGCAAGGCAAAGATTATTGAATAGAATCAACATACATGTTCTCTACATGAGACAATTGTATTATCTATACTTTGGGTATTCCATTAACCTCATGCTGATGGGAAAATGTGATGTTCACTGTTTTATTGTTTTGTGAAAAATGTATCTGCACATGGATGGCTCCATAAGTGCTCAGCCACTGAAGTCATTTAGTAGTCCATGTACTCTCACCTGTTTTTTCTCCTTGAGTTTTTAGGGATTTTTTCTTTTCTAATGCTATCATTTTTCGATGCTGTTATTACTATCTATAACATTATATTTTGTTACAGTTTTATTAATAATACAAACAGCAATTTAAAATATACAGTATTATTAAAAATACTAAGAGTAATAATAAAATATAATGCAATATGCCAAAAAATCAAGAAAAAGCACAAACGGGTAAACTTCTTGATGACTAAGCACTTCTAGAGTCATCAAAGTGTAAACATAACTAATAAACTAAATTCACCATGGGCATAGCATGTCTGTACCTGCCATCCCCAGTGGCATCATATTAAAACAAAAGCTTGCAAAGTCATCAAACAGCACACTTTACAGGCAAATACGAAAAAGGTTACTCACCCAAAGAATTCTGATATGAATGTGTAGTATATAAGCGGCGTCAGGAGGGAAAAGTAAGTCCAAGTGGTGGCATTGACTAGGCACAAACCCACAGTAATATGAGCATGGTAGAGGCCACTCCCAATGCTCTGGATTAGGTTAAGACCTGCTAGGAACCCAAGGTACACATAGAAGGCACGTTTCACTGAAAAGAAGAGCCAAAAAAAGGTAATCATAGAGATTACAAACACTTTCAAAATATATATCAAATATCAAGCACTAGTAATAATCCAGCATTTTGGATAGCTGCTTATATATCAATCTATTTCTACAAAACTTTAATATCCTTACTAATTTCTGATAATGAACAACAGTTATTACTAATACTTTACACACTACACTGCTTAGTTGATCCAATAGCATACCTTTTTTGTAGTTCAAATAATCTCCTCTCATTTGAACTTTTAACATTTTTCTTTAATTAATCAATCATAAGCTTTTAGACACTTAATATAAACAACACAATCAGAGAGGGACAAAATATATATATCCAGCGTGTACATGACCTACAGTCTTCCGTTTGCTTGCGTAGCATGGACAATAAAATCACATCAC
>NW_020872535.1:888786-901286 GCF_003789085.1 Penaeus vannamei
ATATATATATATATATATTATATATATATATTTATATGGTGTGTGTGTGGTGTGTGTGTAATGTATGTACGTATGTTATAGTTTCATATATATATATATATATATATATATATAATATATATATATATATATATATATATATATATATATATATATATATTTATATAATATATAGTATATATTTAATATATATATTATTATATATATAATATATATATATTATATATATGTCATCATCATCATCATCAGCCTGATTCAATCCATTGCAGGACGTAGGCCTCTCCCATTCTTTTCCAGGTTTTCCTGTCTTGCGATGTTTGTTTCCAGTTTTGGCCCCCATATTTCGCTATTTCGTCGCGCCATCATGTCATTGGTTTGGCTCTTGGCCTCTTTATGTTATTTATATTCCAGTCTGTTACTTTCTTTGTCCATCTGTCGTCTTGTCTCCGGCATACATGCCCTGCCCATTGCCATTTCTTCTTTTTAATGCTCCCGAGTATATCTTCCACCTTCGTCTGTTCTCTGATCCACGTCGCCCTCTTCCGATCTCTCAGGCTAATTCCCATCATCTCTCTCTGGGCGCTTATTAGTTTCCTCTCCAGTAACCTGGTTGTAGTCCATGTTTCTGACCCATAGGTCATAACTGGGAGGACGCATTGGTTAAAGACTTTTCTTTTTAAGCACAATGGCAAGGAACCTCTTAGTGTGCTACTGTGCCTGCCGAAGGCACTCCAGGCTAGACTGATTCGTCGCTTTAGTTCCTCTTCATTAGATGTGACTGTCTGCACGAGTTGTCCTAGGTATATATACTTGTCTACTACCTCTAGCGCTTCGCCTTGAACATGTATTTGTTTGGGTGGGACTCTGCTGCTTAACAACCTTAGTCTTTTTCTTGTTCATCTTAAGTCCGACTTTTAGACTTTCTCTATTCAGATCGTTTATTAATTGCTGCAGTTCATCAGCTGATTCACTAAGGAGAACAATGTCGTCTGCAAATCTTAGGTTGTTTAGGTATTCGTCTCCTATTTTGATACCCTTCCCTTCCCATTCTAGTTTCTTGAATATTTCCTCGAGGCAGGCTGTAAACAGCTTTGGTGAGATGGTGTCGCCCTGTCTGACGCCTTTATTAATTGGTATTTTATCGGTTTCTGTGTGGAGCTTGATGGTTGCTGTCCCATCTTTGTATATATCTTCCAATATTTTACAATATACCTCCTCTACTCCCTGTTGTCGAATAGCACCTAATACTGCTGGTATTTGTACAGAGTCAAATGCCTTTTCATAATCGATGAATGCCATACACAAGGGTTTCCTATATTCGTTTACTTTTTCTCTTATTTGGGTGAGCGTGTGGATGTGATCAGTTGAGAATCCGCTGCGGAAGCCTGCCTGTTCTCTAGACTGGTAAGAATCCAGACTGTCTGAGATGCGAGCTGTAATAACTTTCGTGAACAGTTTGTATGTAACCGAAAGGAGGCTTATGGGTCGGTAATTTTTAAAATCCTTTTTATCGCCTTTTTTGTGTAACAAGATAATTGTTGCATTTTTCCAGGCTTTCGGAGTTTTTCCGCTGAGAAGACATTGGTTAAAAAGATTGGCTAGTTTCACTGTTGCGATGTCTCCTGATCTAATATGAGGTCTATACTATTTCCGTCTTCGCCTGGTGTTTTCCCTCTCTTCATGCTTTTAAGTGCTCTTTTTATTTCTTCTTTTGTGATATTAGGTACGTCTCTAGTTACCGCGTTTGCTTCTATTTGTGGCTGTTCGTTTGAGTTGTATAGATCCCTGTAAAAGTCTTCCACTACTTTGATGATTTCATTCTTGTTATATGTCACTTCTCCGTCTGGTTTCTTAATTGCACACATTTGATTTCTCCCTATTCCTAGTCTTCTTTTAGCTGCTTTCATGCTGGTACCTGCAATCACTGCTTCATTTATAATTTGAGTATTGAATTTCCGTACATCTTCCCTCTTCTTTTTATTTATGATCTTTGTTAGTTTAACCAATTCTATCTTGTCCCTGTTTGACGATACTTTCATGTCTCTACGTTTTTGCATAAGCTGTTTAGTTTCTACCGAGAGCTTGCTGGAGCTTCGATTGTCGTTCTTGCCGCCTACTTCAAGTGCGGCTTCTTTTATTATGTCATTGAACTGTTTATTAATGTGGTCGATGTTGAGATCTTCGTCGCGGAGGAGTGAATATCTGTTTTGGATGTTTAGGCTAAATTCTGTTGCTTCAAGTTAGCCAAGTTTGTCTGTGGTTTACACATTAGTTTGTTCCTTTCCCTTCTGAGGTGTATTTTAATTTCGCCTCTCACCATTCTATGGTCGCTGCCATTTACTTTATTTAAAACCTCTAATTTTTTTATTATATCGCGCCTATTTGAAATTATGGTCAATTTCGTTTTTGACGTCAGAAGGCGACTTCCATGTCCACTTCCGTTCTAGCCTTTTTCGAAGAATGTATTCATGATATTGAACGATCGAGCCTCCGCAAAGTCGACTAGCATTTGTCCCCTCTCGTTCCTAGTGCCTATTCCATGGTTCCCTACTGCGGTTTCTCCCTCTGTCTTTTTACCTATTTTGGTATTAAAATCCCCCATATTTATTGTGAAATGGGTTTTTATTCTCTCGTTGGCTAAATGAACGTCTTCATAGAAGCTCTCTATTTCTTCATCACTGTGGCTGCAGGTTGGAGCATAGACTTGAATAATTTTTAAGTTGTACCTATTGTTTAGTTTTATTATTACAGAAGCCACTCTTTCGCTTACACTATAGAATTCTACGATGTTCTTTTCTAAGAGTTTGTGTATTAAGAATCCTTCCCCTAATTGCTGTTTGCTACCCTGAGGTTTTCCTCTCCAATAGAGCACGTGTCCCTCATTTATTAACTTCTGCTCTTCGCCTAGTCTTCTAACTTCGCAGAGTCCTACTACATCCCATTTAATGGAAGAGAGTTCCTCTAGTAAAGCTAGTAAGTCGGATTCAGTTCTCATGGTCCTTATATTGTATGTGCAAAGGTTCATCAACGTGGGGCGGCCTGTCTTTACCCGGATATTTTAGCACCCTCTGCTCCGGGGCGATCCTGATCGCCGCCGTAACCAGGGGCTCCTTCGCCTCCGGGGAATGAGGGCCATTTCTGGGTGTGTCTTTTCATGGAGGTGGACAGCCGATTTACCTCCCACCTACTGGCTTAGGTGTATCTTGGCGGGAGGGGAATCATTTAGCCGGAATGCCATTGATAAGTCCCCCCAGCAGGTGTGGTCCTACCTGGTGTGGATTTAGGAGCGGCAATGCACGGCTTGCTCACTACTCCGGTAAGCTGGGCATAAGTATCAGAAGTGCATATATGTGAGATTTTATTTTTTATTAACTTCACTTGTGCGTATGTGCACCTGATGCAGACAGATTTATTCCCGCATATGCTCATTCCCACGCATATGCAAGCGTACACCTTTATTCTTGTATCTATGCTTATGGATGTGGATACTTATTCCTACGTTATAAATAACTACATACATGTCCATCATAGTCTGACCTAGTCATATGTTCACATCGCCTGTCCGTTTATGCGCTTGTTATATGTTATTGATATGTGAGGGAGTATACATGAGTGTACACTCACCCGTGTATATGTAAACACCCCTTTTTGCATACCTCGCAAACCTACATATCACTGTACATACGCATATATCTATCCCTACATATGCTCACGCATCCGTGTATGAGCACATGCATTTGCAGCATACACTAGTGCCCCCCCCCCCTGTATATATGTGTTTACATCTGTACTTAGTTTGCATATAACTACCTCTACGCACATACATACGCACATACATACATATACTTATTTATTTATCCACCTTCTTTCATCCTGCATACACATATATACGTATACCTGTACATATACACATAAATACCTACATATGTCTACCTCTACATTCACCCATACATACACATATACACGCACATTATATATACCTATATACACATACACATATATACATGCATATATACACAGGTATATGCACACATTCATACATGAATGTATACACCGTATGTACAAATTTGCATATTTACGCCTTTAAACCCATGTATATCCTCATGTACCAGCACGGGACATATCCATACATATTGTACTCTATCACAAAGCTACGTGGAAGCTTATAGCCATACATAGACAAACAGCAGCATACGTACCCATGTATCCGCACAGGAATTTAAACTCGTTTTACACTCATATGAACCTGTACCCATATATACGCATGTACATGCGCACATATGCACCTGCGCGCTTTCATGCCTACGCGCTCATACTCGCGCACGAACGTATGAACAGTCTGCATAGGCGCACACACGCACTCCATTATAATGAGCCCATGCATTATAATGTCCTTAAATTGTAGTGTTGCAGCAGAGGAATTGAGGGAAGGATGCGGGTGTTGTGGGAGGATTTAGGATGATATTGGAGTGGGTAAGGATGGAGTTTGGGATAAAGGGAGTTATAAGGGTGATTTTGTATCTGGCAATTTTTCGGAGCGGCGTCGCATTCCTTAGCTGTTGTTAAGCCTAACGGGGTGCGGCCTCGGCTGACCGCAGGTCATGGGGTCGGCGTCTGGCGCTCATCTGAGGTGCCAAAGCTTGAATTACGCTTAATTATTACTTGGTTTATCTGACGTTTCTTCTATCGAATGGCAGATGATACTTTATGCTGTATGGGAACCATTTTTAAACCTACCTGATTTTGTGGTGTACTGTATTTACATACTGGCCGTTGACTGTTCCTTAGCAAATTTACTTGAGTGGAAACTAATGCCCGCGCGGTTGGCACTGTTACTCGGCGACCTGTGGCACAGGTGTTGCTTATCATTTCCTATTGCTTTCGTATTTTGGTATACTTTTCATGGGAGGAGATTATTATTATTATTTTCTTTTCACTGATTCTGAATATTGAGGCACTCTCGATGAACTTATGAACTTCTCTAACACTGTAATGAATCCTAGTATTCCTAGTTGGCACTTTCTGGCACTCTTTTTGGTTTAAACAGCCCGCGTACGTATGGTCCGATAATACATTTTATAAACTTGTGAGGTTATCAGATGAATTATTCATTCTATTTTGGTTGGATTATATGCTCTATACATTCACGAATTTTTCTCTCCTGTGTAACACTATCACAGATCACTTTGGACACGTAATTTATATATACATACATACATATATATATATATATATATATAATATATATATATATATATATATATATATATATGTGGTGTGTGTGTGTGTGTGTGTGTGTGTGTGTGTGTGTGTGTGTGTGTGTGTGTTTTGTGTGTATGTATATATGCGTATGTATGTGTACATATGTATATATGTGTGCATGTGTGTGTTTGTGTGTGTATGTATGTGTGTATGCGTGTGTGTGTGTGCTTGCAGTCTGGTGTCGTTTTGCCAACTTTGGCTCTTCTTGGCCGCTGATATTTGTATGTTTCTCAAAGTTATGTTTGAATTAGCAACTTTCATTAAGGAAATAATAATTTTGGTAAGAAACATTATTTGTATTTTAATCGTGAAGATTTGCTGTTATTATTTTAAACGTATATCAGAATGTTAATTAAACAATGTTTGGAAGCTATTCGAAAAACGCAGAGGTGCAAGATGGCTCCAATGAAAAGTTTTCGCGCCTGTAGCAGCATCTCAGCGAGCGCCGGTGACATTTGTGACTCCGTGTTGTTTGTTGTTTGGGCGCTGACAAAAATACTTAGAAGAAGAGGAAAGGCTTGTGGAAGGGCAAGCGCACTATTTCGCCTCCATTCAGGGTAATACTGGATATAGAATAATAATAATAACAAATATTGTGCGTGCACCTCACCTGAACTAGTTCTGCATATCAACAGGTAGACGGAAGCACAGATAATGTCAACAAATAGTTGGCACTGGCAAGCAGGTGGAGGCAGAGTGTCTATCAACAAACAGGTGGGCACATCCTGCATAGAGCATTAGCTGATGCCAAGCCAAAGGTTGTACTGCGTGCTCCCGCAATTTTACAATGACATTGACTGCCAAATGAGAATAATATTACTGCAATGAATTTACCTGAAAAGAATGTCGGCGGCGGCGCCATTGGCACGATGCCACCTTGCGGAGAAGCTGGTGTCCCTCCTGCGCCTCCCGTGGTCACCTCCCCTCCGCCACCTGCCAGGTAGCCTGTGCTTCCGCCCTCCTGGAACAGGACAGCAGGAAGCAGCAAGCCTCTTCCGCAGGGATAGCAGTCTCAACATACAAATGCTGTCGCCATGTACACTCGCATACGCAAGCAACTCTGGGTCAGAGCAAAGAATTGCTGATGTCTTAGAAAGGGAAGCGCGTTGAACACAGAATGAGCAGACGACCCCGTTCTCAGCCAAAGGGGCAGTCGACGCGAGCGAGACAGGGCGTCACAAGCCACTTTTTGCATTCCTTTGCCAGACACTTTTTAATCTCTTATAGATGAACCTCATTTTTACGAATTAGTCAAAAACTACTCACTAGCCAGGCCAGTAATATTTCCACTACCAATATATTTTTTATTATATATAGTATTTGCTTCATTAGCATACTTTGTCTTGTAAACCTGGTCAGACAGTATTGCATACGATAGCAAAGTAATAGCATTCCTTTGTTTTATGTTGCCTCGTGATCGCTATGAAATGCAATATCATCGAAGTATGTTCTATCATACAAAGGTTTAAAAGGTGTGAAATTTCACATAAAATGTCATTAGAAAACCATATAAGTACTAAATATGCAGGTATGATTTTTTTTCAATAAGCTAAGCTTGCGGAAGCTTCATAAATTGGAAAAAGTACCTTTGCAACTTTTATTTTGTTACTAAACTCAGTCTCCCCTTCGTCTGGCCGTGGAAACTGACGTATTTATTAGATTCAGACAGAACTTTTTTTTATTACATTCATTGTCTTTCATATGTAAGACGGAAGTTGGATGCGTTGGAAATTCTTCGTAACGCTCGTCTCAGTGACTCACTGTTGACTTCAAATTTTACTATTATCAGTTAAGCACGTATTTGGTGTACTTAAAAAAAGACATAAGTTTTTTTGCATATTTATATTAATTTTGTATCAGGAAACATGATGCGATTCGTAATTAATGAAATTACGTGAATTATTATATTTAAATGAAATATATCGCGTGTTGATTAGCTGGCCGGAGTGTATCATTTGGCATCAGTCTGGAGACAAACAAAACGAAATGGTGTTCCAGCAGATTCCAATAATGTGTCCGTAAAAACAACTATGTTCGAGGATATATCAAAGTGTATCAGTGCCTCAATTTTGCGAATTATGGTGTGAGACCAGGGAGTAAATGCGGTTCTGCTGAACACACAATGTTCTGAAACCTTCCAAAATACAGACGGTGTGCCCACACCCTTATCCTCACTATATCACCAATCCTCAGATCTGAAGTCTAGCTGAAGTTTTCTTTAAGTGGTATAGCTTCCTGACTTTTCATAGTGCTATAAATGTCCAAATCTTTAAACCTTTCCATGGTGGGGCCTCGCACTGCGTTTCGCACAAAGCCAACGTTTGCTTCGGGCGCAGGGGAATGCAGGCCTTATCCTCGCTGCCCCTCTCTCTGGACCACGCCTCCGACGCAGAGCCAAAGGGAGTTTTAAGCCAAACGCGGACTGATTGCAAGCACTCCCGGCCATCTGCTCACGTGCAAGTTCTTCGCATTCTTCCCCTACATCAGTCAGCTCAAGTGGAATCAGCCAACTGAGAGTAATAGCCAAAATATGCGACCCATGTATGCGTTTGGCTAAGTGTTCATATTAGTATTAATGTTACTATTATTATTAGTCTCTTGGCAGTTACTGCCACTTTCATGACAAAAGGATGGATTGTGGTAGTATCATCACAAATGTTATTATTGTCAATATAATTGTAATCATTACCATTATAATCATTATTGTTGTAGTCGTTATCATCTTTGTAATTATTGACGTTATCATTATCATTGTTATTATCATTATTTGATTATCATTAATATCATTATTGTTATCATTATTATTATCATCATCATTGACATGATTTTTAGTGTTATTATTATCATCAATCATTATCATTATTATCATTGTTATTATTTTTATTAATAGTAGTAGTAGCAACTTTATCTCTATTAATGTTATTTTCATCATCTCTGATTTTATTGTTAATATTATTCTGTTATTAAATTCATTGCCATTGCTATTAGTAGTAATATCACTTATATTTTCTGTTATTGTTTATTATGGTTATCGTCACTGTCATTGTTATTCTTATTGTTATTGTTATTATCAATATTGTTCTTCGTATTATCATTATTATCCTTATTATTATCATTATCATTATTATTATCATTATCATTATTATTATCTTTATCATCATTATTATTATAAATATAATTACTATTATAAATATCATTATTATTTTTATTATCATTACTTCCGACAAGGAGGTCGTGTTTTTGGTCCCGTTGCTTAGTTGGTTGGTTAGATTGTTTCTTTGTTTGTTCGTTGCTTAGAAGGAGAACTATAACAGATATGTAAAAAAATCAGATTTTTTTTACCAGATGTGTCTTAGCCTAACTAAAAGGAATTAACTTGGTGGCGATCCGGATATTATTTGTTAGTTTGTTGGCAGGATAACTCAAAAAGTTATGAACAGATTTTTATGAAAATTTTACCGTGTGAATATTTCTATTGCATTCGTGACCCAAGAAGTAGTAGTAGTAGTAGTATTGCTGTTGTTGTGAACGAGTGGGGGGGCGTGTGGGTTGGTAATGAAAGGGGTCTTGGCTTGCTGGTTTATTGGGGAGGAAAGGCGTGAGCCCGCGAGAGACCCGCGCCCCGAGAGCCGGGGCACGGAGACAGTGCTTGGGCAAAGAAAGCCAGGAAGGAAGGCAGCTGCTAGGCCTAGGTGTGAAGCCCAACCCATCCAGTTTGAGCATATTGTTGACATCGCTCGGCCACACAAAGCGGCTCGTCCTCGAGCTGTCTGCAGCGTCTTATCCACTGATGGCGCATCTGGTGGCAAGCTCCCAGTGTGCTTCTACAGATGGTTGCTGGTGCTCCATGGTCCCTTAGGTCGTCGCGTGTCAGGGGAGCAGCGCGGCGGAGGTTCACAGTGAGGTGCAACATTCGGTGGGAGGGTCACATCGTCTTCAGGGGCTGATATATAAGTGTACCAGGCCAGTAAAAGGGCTAAGGAGGAGGATGGTAATTTTAATTGTCAGAACCTTACTAAGATGCCAGAAAATGTGAGATTAATTGTAACATTTGTTATGAGAAGGCAACATGTCATGAGAAGGTGTTTATTACTCAGGATCTGTTAGGATTAGTGAGTTCAAAAGAGTACCATTATTTTGTAGAGAGAAAGTTAGTGAGCGAGAATTCTATATCTTCTGCTGAATAGGCTAGTAATAATGCTTCGGACACATGTAGGCAGCTTAGCCTAAACTTAAAAGTAAACGTGAGCATCTCGGCGCTGGAAAGAAAAAAATATAAGTGCGGAGGCAGCGCACAATTCGTGGGCGTCGTGACCTAAACAAGAAGTAAATGTGCGCATCTCGGGCGCAGTAAGACGCAAGTGCGAGTAACAACATTCGGCGGGGTCATTCGTGGGCAGCTTGGCCTAAACAAGAAGTAACGAGAGCGTCTCGGCGCTGTAAATAGTGTAAGTGCGAGTAAACAAACATACGGCAGGCGCGATTCCTTCGTAGGAGATTCAACGGGCGTCTGGGCGCTAAAAACTAAATTGCGGTGATAATAACTATGTAAGCCTTTATAAAGCATGGTGTCTGCATTACCCATATTGCAACAGATTCGACTCCATCAAGTAGTTACATGTTAAATATTCACCAATATCTTAAAACTGAAGAAGTATAATTCTAGCATTACCGAGGACAAGATATCGAATATTGAGAGTAAACGTCATTAAAGTGAGAGAATCAGTTATAAAACGTATGGTACTTTGTACAATTCATAATCCTAGAGTGAAGTCTGTGTAGAGCGGTCAATGGGTGTGTACAGCAAGTCATCATGTATGTGCGAATAAGCGAACGATTATTGTGGCAAGTAAAAGGAAAGTGATTTTCAAAAGAAAGAACACGACGATATGTATAACTTCACAGAATGAAAGTGAAAACACAAGCAGTAACGAAAGAACTACTAATAAACAAAGCATATAAAGTGAAGGAAACGAAAATTGTAAATTCGCAACAATAGACATGAATAATATATGCGGGAAGACCGAAACATTACAACAATCGCAGCATGATTTGTCCTTCTGTCAATGCATCACGACGGGTCACACTTCGCCCGAGTCAGGCCTAAGCCAACGCCAGATTCCTGTAATGAGACATCGGAGGAGCAACTCAGACACGAGCGGATATATCGAGTTTGCGACGGAGGACTTGCCATCCGCGCGCGACCTGCAAGCGGCAGCAGCGCGGACTCGGTCACGGGCGCTGTCGCCAGCAGGGATCCCCGCGCGGCGCGGCGTCTGCGACAAGGAAGGGGACGCGCGCCAGGGGGCGGCAGCCAGCGAAGGATCTGCGGACCTCAAGGGTGCGTCGCGCCTCTGCCAAAGGGCTTCGAGGCAAGCGCAGGAGCCCAGGAGGAGAAGGGGAGGCGGATCGAGGGGTCGGGGAGCTATTACAGCGGCTTCCCTCGGGACGCCGGTGATGCTTCAGGATCGGTGTCTGTTGCAAGCTTCCTTTCCACTTCATCTTTACTCGTCAACTCCTTCTGTCGCTCGTCGTCACGAGGTTGCAAATCCAGTCGTTTATGTACTAAGTGTGTGTTGTTTCCTATTCTTGACACGCACGCACACACACAAACACACGCACGCACACGCATACGCACGAACACGCACGCACACGCACACGCACACGCACACACACACACACGCACACACTCACACACACACACACAGAACCAGAGCGAGGGATCGCATCATCAGGGATGAGGGAACAAGGGCCAAGAATCCGCTCGTGATCTCTCGCGGATTTCCTCCGGAGAACTTCCGTCCCCGCGCGCGCGCCTCTCGGTCGCCCAGGAAGGATCTCACGCGAAGTTTTCGTTGGGTTTCTATTGGCTGACGGGCGGGAAAAGGTGAACTAACTGTAGGTCTTTGTGCAAAGGAAAAGCATTCGTATGTGTCTGGATTGGCACATTGTTATTGTTGTTGTGTGTTCTTTTGTATAAATTGTTCATGAGCATTTGTTCATTAGTGCACATCGAGTGTGATTCTGGAGGCGCGTCCATTGGCAATGAGGCGAAGCGGCGTGGCAGCCGACGGCGCTCGCGGCCCGGTGCCCGAGTCTCGTCCAGTCTCTTGGTGACGGGAAATGAGTCGACCTGTAAGGCGGTCGACTCAGTTCTAAGGAATTCATTTCAGGAATTAAAAACGTCCGCAATACTTCGCCCAAAGAACTATGAACAACTGTTTCTAATGATAAAGCAAGTGGTATGCAGCTTTGGGTTTTGTTTCAAATATGGAAAGTTTTCACAAGGATGCAATATGACCTCATGATACTACCATGAGCTGAGATCGCAACTCGCATGACGTCACTGTGGGTCGTAACGCCAGCACCTGTATAACATCATGACAAAATATTTTTGAACAATTATGCTGATATTTTCCTGGGGCCGGATTCACTATAATACGACCGTAACGCATTTACCAGCGGTCATTTACCATTGCATTTACCACTGATGGCAAAGTGGTATTCGCGAAGAATGGTAATTTGGATATGCTGAGTTGCAATCGTAAATCGACTCTGAATGGTAGCCAGCAGAGGGCTCAAGTAAAGCAATTCCACCAATCAGCGAGCGCCATACATAATCTTCTAAGTTCCTTCGGCCAATCACGTAACATGTAAAAAAAAATACAAATAGCGATATATATATTTTTTAAATCCTCACAGCTAAAACATTCTTTAAGCACATGTAGAAAAAATGAACATATTTATTTGATCATATCCATCATGTGGGATATATATTTACAGTATAGATAGGAACCAATACAAACATTTTTATTGATATATTATTAATAAATATTATTATTAATATATTATTATTAATATTAGCCCAAACAGTTTATTAATTAATTTTTCATCATTGTTAAACAAAGAACCTGACCAATTTTTTTTAGTAATCGCTATCTGTCGTCAAAGGAAATATTTTAAAGCTTATTCTTGCCCATGCACTTTGGAGTGTATTGTCAAAATGCCGACAGACACAGAAATTGCTATACTCGTTTTGAGTTGGTATTGGCAGTTTATACATCAGCAAGGTAGTTTTTCTAAATCATTTGTAATGATTATGTCAGAGAAGAATTCTATAAGAGTTCACTCATCCATCGATTCCATGCATTCTAGTATAATATAGGCCTATAATTTTACGAGAATTTGTGTGGATTTTATTCTTGCTAGTTTCATGTGAAATTTGCCTGTCTTTACTA
>NW_020872535.1:911286-913786 GCF_003789085.1 Penaeus vannamei
GATAACCAGTGAAAATTTTGGTACATTAAGCTAATGTTTACTGTTTACCAGAATCCGAGTTCAGTCAGGAAAGACGGGTATAACAAAGGTGTTGAGGAAACGACAATGCTGCAGTTTATCGCTCACATCTCTTCGTGTGTCTTAGTACACGGACTAGACTATATCTGTAGCATTGAATCCGAAATAGGTGCGAGAAAATCAAATGGACTGAACAGTGTGACATTTACACTTTGGCGACGTGAAACTCATCTAATCTTTTTAGGTGTGCACATAGATAATTGTACAATTGAAATTAGTTTCGTTGGAGTGCGGCAAAAAACGCAGTCTGTGGACAAAGTCGAACATGATAAAAAAGGGACGAACGAACCGAGTTACGAAAGTACTGGGCAGACACGCTGCATCGCTCTTGCCTCTATATCTGGATAATATAGAGCAGATACGGATGAACTAGAGCAAACACGGATAAGTTAAAGCAGATATAGTTGATTACTATGATAACGAAGGGACGACCGGTTCCCTGACATGCCCTTCTCGTGCGCAGGGAAGACCCCTTATTCACCACCTGTGTTGCATTAAAGTCGCATAAAACCTGATTGACAGAGAAAAAGTGCCACTCTTGGATTATGAACAATATGCTTATAGTATCTGATGAATATGAATATAAGAGAGTTAATAATTTCTTTGTTCTGTGTGCTGGTAAACAGCACTCATTCAAATCAAAATAAATGGGCAAGATCTATGGGTATTTTTTATCAATGGATGTACTTGGAAGAAGATAGATAGATAGATTGCTATCTATAAATATATATAAATAGATATAGACGCATATAAATATATGTGTGCGCGTATGTGCGTGTGTGTAATTACATATATACATATATACATATTTATGCATATATATATATACATACATACATACATATATGCACACACACAAACGAACACACACACACACACACATACACACACACACACACACACACATACATACACACATACACATACACACACACACATACACACACACATACACCTACACACACACACACACATACACACGCACACACACACACACACACACACACACACACACACAAACACACACATACACACACACACACACATATATATAAGTGTGTGTGTGTGTGAGTGTGTGTTGGTGTGCGTGTGTGTGTGTGTGCGTGTGTGTGTGTGTGTGTATGTACGTTAGCGTGTGAGTGTGTGCGTGTGCGTGTGTGTGTGTGCATGTGCATGCCTCGCCCATCAAGTGGCTCCTCGGCGGGCGTGGCGGCGGCAGCCCTCCTGCCTCCCTTCCGCCCTCGAAGCCGGGACAGTCGCTGTTCTAAAAGCCAGGCTGGAATCCGGAATGTATGACCGTCCATTATGTATCCCAGTGTATCATTACGCGACCGCTGGCCCACATTTATTACATCGGCTCCGTGTCTGTAGATTCTTAAAGAACCATCCGGTCCAAATTATTTTTCCTTGATTTATGCGCCATGAATTACCCTGATACATCAGCCAAGTCACGGCCATTGCAGCTCTCACGAGAACATCACGACAGTGTATTAAACAACACTAACTCAGGCTGCACTTACACCTATTACGGGATTTGTGGCCGTAAAGCTAAAATATGTTCATTATTTTTCAACGGATAATAGCCGGCGCCGGGAGCCTTTGTTTGCGTGTTTTTGGCCTTATGTATCCTAATGTGCTCGTTGTCCCCTAAAACCACGCGATCGCTCTCACATTATGCGATATTTGCTTCTTCGGAAGGGCGCCGCTTCTGCTTCTGTGCAGCAGACTGCCAATCAAAGAGCGACCACAAGTTATCACTGACTGAGGACTGATCAGTTCGATCCATCGCCCTGGCCGAGAAAAGCGGCTCTGACCCCGCTCGCTCCCGCGCAGCGTGAAGGGCGCCCGATCCTTGCTCGACATCCTCAAGTCTGCTCCTTTTTCAGGGCTAGTAAGTTCTATGAAAGATTTGGCTATAGTAGAAAAATAAACAAAATTGTCTATGATATGCCGTCATTCCCAAATAACGTTGCACAGTTTGACGATTTGTTAATACTGAAACATCTTGGATGGCCTTTATTTTATCCTGCCCACACCCTACCTCATGTCCTAAGAACTTCAGCTACGCAAATTCACACGTTTAAGTTTACTGTCAAATTTTCTTGTCTTACTCTTTCACATAACAGTTTCATCAGTTGTATGTTTAACCGAGTTGTCGCAAACACCGCCAGATCATCCAAATATACTCGGACACCTTCCAATCCTGAGATAAGAAAGGCTAATAGTCTTCGAAATGCGGTGGGGGAATTTGGCATACCAAAAGGCATCACATTATGCTGGTACAGTCCACGATGTTACAAAAGCTGAAATTGCATCCTCAGTACACATAAATACATACTTGATAATGCCTTTTAAGTAAGTCATGAGTAGAAATCAATTTAGGATTACTCACTGTCAGTAACATCAATTCTAAAAGGAGGGA
>NW_020872535.1:921286-931286 GCF_003789085.1 Penaeus vannamei
ACATCGTTTCCTTTTTCGGTGGAATTCGCTTTTAGAATCTCACAAACTAGTTTTGTTTTTGTTTTGTTTTTCTCTGGCACTCAAGATGTAGATTGGATTCAGAGTTAATATGAGTCATTCATGCCGCTGATTCATATATTTTTGTTATTTTCTGGCTATCGCGGTGGTTGCGTTGGTCACTGAGGTTTCGAACCCCCCTCCCCCTCCCGCCCTATGGCGTCCGCTCACTATCGAGGGTAGGCCTACTCCCAAGTAGGCATGTGAGGCCATGCAACACACCGATCAATCTTGGGCTTTAGTGGGTTTCCCTGTAACTAGCTTCAGAGTGGCTCGGATGCCGCAGAGCCTCTTCGGCTCATGGAATGGCAGTTCTAGAAACCGCCCCCAGTTCAGCGATAATTTCTTATGCCAGGGAACATGAACACATATGTAAGAAGACATTGAGATATCTTCCAAAGAGATAATATTCATGATCAGTATTTTCAAAGCCTCTAAGCTGACTGCATTTTAAATATGCCAGCTTAATTCGCAAGCCCAAGGCGACCAGTCAAATACTAACGCTTAGTGCTCGCGTAATATTTGCAAGCAACTTCGGTTGTGTCATATATTCTAGTAAAAAAAATGTTCTTTAGCGTCGGTAAGTTACATTCATCGAGAAAGTGATGTTGACAATGTTTTCGCTTGTGTTGCTGATGGAGATGGCGGAATCATGTTGCTAGCGACGTGATGGCGTTGAAAGGGTGCTGAAAATGATCTTACCAGAGATAATCAGGTGATAAAAGTCATTATTATTATTAATATCATTGTTGTTTCTCTTGTTTTTGTTCTTACTTTTGCTATTGTTGTCATTATCATTATCATTACTATTATTATCGTCATTATTATTATTAACAAAACCGCATTGATACTATATTAAGAAAACACACTTTACTATTATTATTATTTTTATTTTCATTATCATTATTAATATTGTTATCAATATTTTGTTAATATTATTACCATATAATCATTTTCACTATCATTATTATCATTATTATTGTTATCATTCCTATTATTGTTGCTGTAGCTTTTGTTCTAATTATAATTTGTAAATGGTTTTGTTTCACAAATCTGTCCCTGACTGAAACAAAGGCTGTACCTTCCTGTCGACGTCCCCCTGAATCTGCATCACCAGAGGAAACAGCTGCTTCACTAGTTGCCTAGTTGACCCAAGGTGAATGCCTTCCCTTTAAGAAAGTCCTGTGAACTTATCCCCCTTTGCCATGGCCGAATGAATCTGACACTTCAGAACCAAACATATGCCCTCGAAGGGAGCCGCTACATAAAAGGACAGACAGGCAGGGAGAGACAAGAGACACGCCGAGATACAGGGTTTAGCTCTCCATTACTCCGCCCACAGCACACAGGGAGAAAAGTTCTCATGGGGTTTTACTTCCAACTTCAGTAATAAACCCACAAGGGTGCATTCCCCTGCACTGAGGCCACCATCTCTTATTCAGATTTAGTGGCAAGTGGTGGTCCTACATTCATATCTGATGGTAGCAGTGCTCTTTATTCATATCTGGAATTATTCGACCAATATTGTATTTTTTCACCTTTTCACTTTTTGTCACGTCTGTTTCAACTCTTCAATGACAAGATTTAGTCTTCTTTTTATGCCATATATATCAAACCTGTTGTTTTACTTGCACTTTTACAATCTTTAATGCTATGCAATTTACTGATCTCTTTTTTTAGCACAACTATCTGGGTGAACCTGTGGCATGGGGTTTGCATACTCTCCTGGCTGCCATTTGGCAGCCTGGTTGCATTCCCCCTGAGCTGTTAAAGAGCATGGTCATTCCTCTTTGGAATGGTAAAGGGGATTGTTGGAACTATAGCAACTATAGTAATATCATATTTTTTCAGTGTATCTGGCAAGGTTTTCGCCCACATTCTTCTGAAGGATCTGCAACCACCTACTAAGGCACCAAAGACTGGAGCAGTCTGGATTAATTCCTGGCAAGTACACAATGGACCGGATCCTAGCACTTCGAGTCATTGTGGAACGTCGTTGTGAGTTCAGCCGTGAGTCGTTTGCAGCCTACATCGACCTCAAGAAGGCGTTATGGATCCTGAAATAGGGGAATTCCGACCCTGTTAACTCAGAAGTAAGGCAAGGCTGTGCACAAACACTTTTCAACACTTGCATAGACTTGATAATCGGCAGAGCTACTATCCAAAACCACTATGGACCTTGATTTTGCCAACGATGTTGCTATCCCATCTGAGTCTCTGGAATCTCCGGTGGCTGCACTTGATGCATTCAGCAAAGAAGTGAAACCCCTTGGCTTAGAGGTCTACTGGACTAGGACCAAGATCCAAGATTTAGGGGCCTGTTAGAACCTGTTCAGTCGATACAGGCTTGCGGCGAGTACACTGAGATCACAGACAGCCGTTTATACCTTGATAGTACAGTCCATGTCTGGGCTGTCAGACCAAAAAGTCAGTAGATAGGTTTGTCTGGCAGCAGGAGCCATGAACTCAGTCAGCAAGATTATTTGGAGGTGCCAATATATATATGCAGGACAAATTTGTCTTCAAGGCCTTGATAGTGCCAGTTTTGCTCTCTGGAAGTGAAACCTGGTCACTATCTAGTGCCTTGGAATCGTGTCTCGATGCCTCTTGTAACGTCCCTGTGCCAGATCATGGGGTACAGTTTTCAGGATCATTATCCAACCATGAGACTGGCATGGGACCTGTTACATGCATAATCTGCGACCGCCAACTCAGGCTATACGTACAGCTAGCTTGTTTCCCCCTGGATGATCCACCCCATCAGTTTTTCTCTGTACGATACATTCCTGTGTAGAGCGGGCCAATGGGAAGTCATGGCTTGGGCAGCTCGACCAGACCTGTCGTGAAGAGCAAGAGATTGGCCGACCTGCCTGGCGGCTCACAATGAGGGATCCTGGAGGCTTAGAGCAAAGGGTGGATGCGGCTTTGCGCCCCCATCGGCGTCAACTCCTTTGAGGAGGAGGAGGATATTGTATCTATATCATCTATATATCTGACTATATGCGTGAATTGTAGAATATGTGACTTCGTGATCGGTTCGTCTGGAATTTAACCTATATAGACAGGCTGTGTGTATCTCTCCTTACACATTCATCACATTTATTAATATTATTATCATTATTATTATTATGAACAACATGATTATTATAATCACCATTATCGTTATAACTATCTTTGTTATGATCCCTTATTCTCATTTTCATTATTATTATTATTATTACTATTATTGTCATTTTTATTATAGTTGTCATTACTATGATAAATATTCTTCTAATTATTATTATTATTATTTATCATTATTAATGATAATGACGAAAATAACAATAATAATAATGGTAATAATAATAACAATGATAATAATGATAATAATAATGATAACACAAAATGATGTGCTAGACATCAAAGGTCATATTGCGCTATGGTATAAAAGTATTGTGTCGGAAAGGGCAAAGGAGAGAAAGATTACGATAAAGAGTGTTAGATGTTAAACATACGTTATAGGATAGTATGACAGTGAAAAGGGAAAAAAGGGAAGCTAGTGAATTAAGAATTAAGCAGAAATTAATAATTAAGAAGGTAGGGCGATTGAGAAAATTATAGTGAATCTGTCACTGGGGAAGGTGTAGAATAAATGTTCAAGGAAGAATAGAGATGGCTGTTGAAAAGTAGAAGCATCCGCGGGGAGGGGAAGGTGTTAGATGTCAAAGATTAGAGGGTGTTATGGGAAAGTATGATAACGAAATGGAAAAGAGTGAAATAAATGAAGTAGAGCAGGGATTTGTTTTGGTTTGGGTGGTTGAGAGGATGAGGTATTTTGGGAAGGGGTGGGGATATATAAAGGAGTAGAGCAACTGATTGAATTGCAGCCTCCAGGCCAGTACAGTGGTAACGTGCCGTCCTCTCATCCGAGGGGTCGGCGGTTCGCGCCCCGCCCAGGCGCGAGAAGTTGCAATTGTCGCCCGGAGGTTACTGCTGTGGCTGGGCACCGCGGCGGGTAAGAACTAAGCTCTGCCGCGTCAGCACTCGCTGACACACGTTGATCGAGATTAGTCGGCACAGGCCGGGCTCCCCTCATAGCCCGTGCGACGTTCAGCTTCGCATATCAGACTTATCCCTATGATTGAATTGCAGTGTTTCTGTGACTGGGAAAGGAGTAGGGACACTGATAATCCAGGGGACTGGGGAAGGTGGTGAAGTATCAGGAAGAGTGTCTGGAGAGGAGAGGTCTGGAGAAGGACACTATTGTGATACAGGGGATTCGTGTGAGTATTCAAGTGGAAGTGGTAGAGAGGGTGGGGTATGTTGGGAGGGTGTAGGAAGAAGGGGGGAGGGAACTTGGGGAGGAGGAGGATGGATATCTGCAAATACTTTAAATGTAGGAGTAAGAACAGAGGGATTGAGGGGTGGATGAGGGAGCGGAGTGTTTCCTAAGCATACCCTTCCCAAGGTCTAAATCAGTACAGGTCTCGTCACAGGTCTGGTCTTTTTTCGGCGATTTTCACCCATCTTACCGAAACTAAGTTAAATGTCTTTTCAAGTTCCTAGGCCTCGGTTCTCCCCTGAAAACTTCAACGTCCCGACCGTTATTTTTTAGGTGGTAGCAGCCATTTTCTTTGGCTGAAATATTATTTTTTCACATTACCTTAGAAAATCGGCAATTATGACGTAGTAATTAGAGATAATAAAAAATGAGATTATTTTCTGAAAGCTTATTAAATTTCACATAAGATGAGACCAACCTGGCAAATTCCAAAAAACGATAATGAAGAAATTTTTCATACAAATAAACTTGATATGCCATTCATGTGGAGTATTTGATTTTCTTTTTGTTTTCATTATATATAGCTTGATCTATGAGCAAAACATTTCGAAAATGCAAACCTGTCCCCACCCCCAAATGGGGGGTAGGATTGCCAAATGATCCGGATCATTGCCAAAATTTTATGGAATATTAATTAAGCTAAGACAAGGTTTTTTTTAATCAAAATCTGTTCATAACTTTTCGAGTTAGAAAAAAATCCTGGATCCACAGCATGGTCCGCATCACCACCAAAGTGCAATCAGCGTCAAGTTAAGTTAAAACACGCCTTTGGTTAGAATCTCAATAACATGTGTTCATAACTTTTAGGAATATCAGAAACACAAACAAACAATCAACAAACAAACGAAAGTAACAATATAAATAAACAAAAGGTCATGGGGTACACGGAAATGATCTGTATGTGCTTACATACCATATATACATACTTTTACACCGCCCTGTAATAGTATTTCTTTTCACGGGAGTCTTTTGGTTTAGTTTAGTCCTTTATTTACCACCCTGGCTAACTGCACAGGCGTGGGCAAGCTATGGTACATTTGATGCATGGTCAAAGCATTATATAATAGTATTACAGTGTAAATCTAGATCATAAAATTATTACGGTCTAAAATATATCCTTTAAAAGAAAAGAACAATCAGTAATTTATCTACTCATCTATCAAGCCGGCATACGGCTTGGGCGGGGAAAGGCAATGTAACATTTGATGTGGTCATGTGATACTACATTCTAAATTTTGGATATAACATAATTATATCTTCCAAGACATCAGATGATATGAAGTAGTTACATAGTTCTCTATACCTCATGCTAGGTGGTCTGAAAGGCTGTATTACATGGCACTCTGAGACATAGGCCCGTACTTTAAAAACCTTTCGCCAGGGCTGGCGAAAGGTTTCGCCGGGCGATCCGGAATTTCGTATTTTTAAAACCATGCCTGGCGAACGTTCGCCAGGGCCGGCGAAAGATCATATTGGAACAGCCTGGCGAAGAGAGCTGTTTGAATACCATTTTCTTGCTTTCAAATTATAAATTAGTAACATATTTGTGTATGATAGGATGTAGGAATCACATTGAAATTATAAAATATCTTAAAATCATAATTTGTTATGAAATAACGTATATACGTATTTTTTTCAAGACCTTCGATGTTCCAGTCGAGAGCTCAAGACATCAGCTGTATTCCTACCCCCTACCCCTACCCCCACCCCCGAGATGACTTATTTAGATTTAGGTTGTTGTTATTTTGGTTGTATGGATAATGTTCTATTCAAAATGTTACCAGAAGTGTTTTTTATGGCGGCATGTTTACTTTTGGCTATAGAAACAGAGCTGTAGTGCTCCACCGCCCTATAATGAGGCGTCTTTAATGATACCCTTGTAGGCCTACAGTTCAATATCTTACATCAGTTAGGAATAGTAAAATAGTAATTTTAAACTCTTGTTAAAGTATAAAGTTATTTTTTGTATAAAAGTATAAGGTTGATATAGTATAGTATAAAGTACTTTTAAAACCTTTCGCCAATGCTGGCGTTCGCCTGGCGAAGCTTCGCCAGGCGAACATCTGAGTGAGGGAGGCCTTACTTTTAAACTAAGGCAGGTGTTCGCCAGGCCTGGCGAACGAAAGCGATCGCCAGGCGCTAACATCTTGGATTCCTGATAAATCTAGCGCTTCGGCGAATGAAAAAAAAACGCGAGAAAAAGCAAAAGGTTTTAAAAGTACGGGCCATAAAGTTAACCTTGTTATAGTATAAAGTGTAGTATAGCATAAAGTATAAAGTTAATTTTGTTATAGTATAAAGATATTTTCAACTTCTTTGTTATAGCATAAAGTTAAATTTTAACTCCTTTGTTATAGTATAAAGTGAGACTATTGCGGAAACATTTTCGTCTTCTCTCGAGGTTAATAATTAAGTTTAGGTTATGTTATGTGCACTGCAGATGTAAACAAATTTGCGCTACATTTAGCGGGAATGCAAGATGTTAGCGCCTGGCGAACGTTGGGTTTAAAAGTAAGGCCTCCCTCACTCAGATGTTCGCCAGGCGAAGCTTCGCCAGGCGAACGCCAGCACTGGCGAAAGTTTTTAAAGTACGGCCCATAATGTACAAGTGTTCGCTTATATTCTTCATTGCATAATGTACACTTAGTTTCTTTAACATTACAGGCTGTACTGACCTGCCAGTACAATCTATATCCCAGCCTGATTCTTGCGGTCACAATATCACACTGTCTTGTTCTTGTTTTGTATAAACCGCTTTCAAACCATTGAGAATTAATCAAGTCAGACAAGTCCTCTTTGAAGGAAGTTTTAATTATGTGTGAAATCCTAGCAAGAGGTACTACTCTAAGTTAAGTTAAGTAAGTTTATTTACCACCCTGGCTAACTGCTCAGGCGTGGGCAATCGTGATTACAGAGTGTTACATGTTGGTGGTGCGATTGATATATGATTATGATAGTTTTACATAGTAAAATTAGGATATAGCATGAGTATATCTTCCAATGTATCAGATTCTATAAAATAATCACATAGTTCTTTATACCTCATGTTAGTTGGTCTGAAAGGCTGTATCACATGACACTCCGAGATATAATGCTCAAGCGTTCGCTTATTTTCCTCGTTACACAGTCTACATCTAGATTGATCTGCACTTCCTGCACCTTGCAGTTACCAGTACATTCTATAACCTAAACGTATTCTGGCAATAACCATGTCACATTGTCTGGTTTTACTTCGGTGCCACCCATAGGATGGCTTACAATCTCTATACTGATCGTAGTGCCTTATACTACAGCTTTCAGGCCTTTGTGAACTCGTCAGATCTATCAGTTCTTCTTTTTGAGAACTTTTTAATATGTGTGCAACCCTTGCAAGAGGCATCTCAAGATCTATATTTACAATATCTTTGCTACAAGCCTCTTTCGCCAAATTGTCTACATGGTCGTGCTTGCGTATACCAACATGAGATGGTATCCATACAAATTGAATGTTAAAATTGTGCTCTTGCATAAGTTACGTTACGCTTAATGCAGTTCACAATTCCCTCATCTCCATCTGCTTTGAAGGAATTTAGTGTCCGAAGAGCGCTTTGGGAATCACAAAAAACTACTCCAGAGCCCCGAGACATTAAATATTCTATTGCAAGGAGTATACCTGCCAACTCCGTTTGAGTAGTGCTGGCCCAATTTTGTACTCTCATATGAACTTGATGTTGCAATAAACCATTTTTGTATACAGCGCAAGCACAACCAGCTTTGTATCCAGACTGTACGGATCCGTCAGCGTAACACTCGTATACATCGCCCATAGATTCTACGTGTTCCTTTACCGTCGCCAAAGCAATTTGTTTCAACACGCAGTTAGGTACACTTTTTTGCGGTAGACATGTAAAGTGCACAATCAGTGATGAGTTTTTCCATGGGGAGATGGATCGACCTTTTGGTATCTTACTTATGGGGACGTTAAGCTTGGTAATGTTCATGCAGATTTTGTGTACCAGAGAACGCTCGTGTGTCTGATTAGCCTCGTCTGCTTGCGTGATTTTATGTTGCAGCTGTTTTTGGAAATGTGTGATACAATGGTTCCCTCACGGCTTTGACCCCAGAGTGCAAATATATATTATTCTATCAAAAATGGATGGTAAGTTTAGTTCTGATCTCATGTTCACTATCCTTGCTGTTCTCGGGGCGCCGAGGATTATCCTCATAGCTTCGTTTTGGACTGTCTCCAAACTATTTATATCTGAGTCCTTATACTGCAATAAGTGCAGTGCATGGTAGTCTACAACTGACCTTATAAAGGCCAAGTAAAACAATCTAGCGAGCTTAACATTGATGCCATGTCCCTTTCCGACAAGGACTTTCAGCGGTTTTAATCTCTCCCAGAGTCTCTTCTTCAGAGAAGTGATCAGGTCTGCATCATTTATGTTCACCCCGAGATATTTATACTTATAACACATGTCAAGCTCCTGGTTTCCTATGTGAAACGTGAGGTTAGTGAAATCGGGCGGTGTTTATCAGTGTTTGGTTTCGGTATAGGGATGATTAGACTGCGCGTCCAGGAGTCAGGTAGAATACCTTGTGACAAGCTCAGCCTGTACAAGTGCAAAATGGAATTACCAGGTACCTGAGCTATAAGGCGAAGGGCACTATAGGTAATTCCATCTTCACCAGGGGCGGACGCCTTGCCTTTGCTTAGTGCATTGTTCAATTCCCTCTCACTAATCTCAGCAGAGTCAGAAATCTCGGAATCAGAACATCCAATCTCTATAGTAAATTTCCGTGCAACTTTAGACTGATTAAGGTGATTCTGAATATTTGTGGGAAGTGAGCTCAATTTGGACGCTCCGGCCCACTGACTAAGGAGCATATCTGCCTGTGCAAGAGGACTATGAAACTGTGGAGAATTAGTCGGTTTGCCTGAAAGACGGTTAATTTTTTTCCAGACCTCAGACAATGAAGTGTTATTGTTAATGCTTTGTAGGAAGCGTTCATTTCTAATTTGAGTTTTTAATTCCCGTAGATTTTTGTTAGCCCTAAGAAATTGTATGGGGTTGTCACGGGTATTGTCCTGCCTGTAGGTATTAAGAAGCTCCTGAACTCGCTTTTGTTCCCTTGATAATGTGGGGTCACCGACCCACTTAGGTTGTTTCGAGGGTTGTAAGATATTATTCTTTAAGGTTTTCTTTGGACAGACCCAGGTGCTGTAGTAATCAGTGACCACTTTCGTCATATCAACGGAGAACTGATCAACACTCGTTACTGTGTATTCGTTATACCAATCATAGATGCGTGATTTAAAGTGGTGCTCAAGGTAAGAAGGAATAGAGATTTTCAGCCTATTTGTTTTTGCGGATAGGCTATTGTCAACAGCGTATCTCGTTTCTATTGCAAAGTGGCCACTGATTAACTCTGTTGCAAGCATGCATCTGACGTTACCATGCACAAGATCCCTTCCTATTACATAATCTAGCCTGCCCCCTGCCACATGAGTTTTCCTATCTGTATCATATACGGTCATAGATCTGTTGTTCACAAAATGTCTGAACTCTTCGCCACTTTCATTACACTGACTATCACAAAATGAAGAATGTCTAACATTAAAATCTCCCATGCATATTGTGC
>NW_020872535.1:946620-959120 GCF_003789085.1 Penaeus vannamei
TTCTTCCTCTTTTTCCTTCTTTTTCATCTTCTCCTTGTATTATGTCATCTCCTTCTTCGTATTATGATTATCATGTATTAGATTGTTTCTTATTCAACTGTTGATCACTAGTTTTTGTATATGTTTATTCAATCTTTTTTTTTCACTTTTGATATTTGCAAAAGGGAGTTAAATATGTTGTCATTCTCTTCCTTTCTCTTCCTCTCCTTAAGCTTCTTTATCATCCTCTTCCTTTTGTCATTCCCTTTCATCTTCTTATTATTTTTTCACAAATAACTCAACTATGTCATCATTCCTCGCCTTAGATCAGAAAGTGGTGATCTATAGTATTCCCTTCTTTTATTTCTATTCGTTTCCTCTCTCATTTCCTTTCCCTGTGTTAGCTGTCTTTTTTATACTGACGCAATTGCCGTCGTTTGATTTGTCTCCGGTGGAAAGATGTTGTTCTGAAGATTCTTCTTTACATGAGGTTACTCCTTTAATTCCTTTTTTTGATATATCTATTAATTTAACTCAACACCAATGTTTGTTTTCTTATCTTGCTCACAGTAAGTCCTTCTCTTAATCCCTATTTGCACATTCAGTTATTCAACAACATGCCTTCATACGCGTTTTAAAGTACAGAATGTACGACATATATTGTATCTTGCTTCTTTTTATCCAAAAAGGATTTCTCCGAAATCCTTTTCCTGTTTACAGTCAATGAATTAACTTTTTCCATGAAGTTACAAACATTAGTGTTATCTTTCTTATTTTTTAACGAAAATTAGTATCTCTTATTCTTAAAAGAAGATTAGTGTTATCTTTCTCATTTTCATTCACGAAAATAGTGTTATCTTTCTTATTTTTAACGAAAATGTGTTATCTTTTTAAAGGAAATGTTTCTTTTTTTTACGAAAATTCTTATTTTTCAGCCAAGTTACACCTCGACGGCCACAGCGTGAGGACACTCCGGTATCTGAGCGAGGGCGACGTGAGGCAAGATGAGGCTGAGGATGCTCGCAGGTCAGAGGTCAAGGGGGGTCAGTGGGGGTGAGGGGTTATAAAGGGAGGGGGTGGACGGAGGGATGGAGAGGGAGGGGTCCAGGGGAGGGGATTTTACAGGGAGAGGGAGATCTTGAAGGGTCAAAGGGGGGTCAAAGCGGTGGGTTATAGAAGTCATAAAGGGAGTTAAATAAAGGGAAGGGGAAGGGAGAGAATGGGGGTTTCTGAGTTGATGGAGGCGAGGGGGAGGGAAGGAAAAAATGGAGTGCGAGGGAGAAAAAAGGAGGAGGGAGAGAGGAGAGAGAGAGAGAGAGAGAGAGAGAGAGAATCGGAGGGAAAAACAGACAGACAGTGGAAAGGATAGAGAAAGGAGAGAAGTAAATAGATAATGAAGGAGAGACAAAAAAAGTGAGAACAAAATCGAAAACCGATAGATCAATCTTAAACACAAAGAAAAATAAGGAAGTGACAAAATAGCAGCAGAGTGGTTAATAGGCATGAGAAACCAAGATAAGCAAACCCACATGCCCAGTTTCACTTTGGGCATGTAGTAATTATGTGGGTATGTAGGGTTATATAGACAGGTAGAGGCGATGTGAGGGCGATCTTAGCTGATAAGATTTATTGCTGGAAAATTGCTGAATAACAGAGAGAAAAAATAGGGGCTGTTGATGAAGAGAGCCATAAATGGATCAATAGATAGATAGATATAGCGATAGATGAATAGGGAGAGAGAGAGAGAGAGAGATGAGAGAGAGAGAGAGATGAGAGAGAGAGATGAGAGGGAGGGGAGAGAGAGGAGGGGAGAGGGAGAGGGAGAGGGAGGAGGAGAGAGAGAGAGAGAGAGAGAGAAGAGGAGAGAGAGAGAGAGAGAGAGAAGAAGAGAGAGAGAGAGAGAGAGAGAGAGAGAGAGAGAAAGAGAGAAGAGAGAGAGAGAGAAAGGAGAAGAGAGAGAGAGAGAGAGAGAGCAAGGGAGGGAGAGCATAAGGAAAGAGAAAATCCATTGATAGATACAGACAGACATAGATGTATATACAGATAGATAGATAGGTAGACAGATAGATAGATAAACAGAAAATGAGGGATGGAGAGAGAGAAAGGAGAGAAAGTGAAAGAGAGACAGAGGGAGGAACGGAGAAAGAGGGAGAGGAGAGTGGGTGAGGAGAGGGAGAAAGGGGATATCGAAAAGGGGTGGGGAGGGGGAGGGGAGGGCAGAGTCTAGTACCTGCGATGGAGATGAGGGAATGGAGGTGGGGGAGGGGAAGGTTAAGAGGAGGGGAGGGGGGGGGGAAGATTAAGGGGAGGGGGGGAGGGGGAAGGTTAAGGGGAGGGGAGGGGCAGGGGGGATAAGATGAGGGAGGGGGAGGGGAGATTCAGGGGAGGGGGGAGGGGGAGCAGGGAGGGTGTTAGGCCTATTGGGGTGTTTCCGAGATGTTCCTTCAGATATCATCTCGCCTCTCCTCCCAGGGGCTGGGAAGGAGAAATTGTTTCATTATTTACAGGAGGCCTATGTGACTTTTGTTTATGTTTCCATTTCCTTCTTTCTTTCTCTTTTTTTCGTAGTAGAAGGAAATTAAGATAAAAAGGTGAAGAGCTACGGCCACACCCAAAAGATAGTGATAGAAAAAACTGTATTGGAATCAGGACATAATAGAAAAATAAAAAAATTATCAATTAAGATGTAAATGTAGTCTTGTTTGTTGATTAAGAAAGAGAGGAATAACCTTAATAATAAAATGAATCACACAAAAAGCAATAAAATTTATAAGATAATGATGATCAAAATGGTAGAATAAGTAATGATAATAATAATAGTAACAATAATAATGATAAGAATTTTACTAATGATAACGATAGTAATGATAATAATGATAATAATAATAATAATAAAAAAATAACAATGGCAATGATAATAATCATTGTTATTCTCATTATTATCATTATTATTATCATTAGGAAGATGATGATAATAATAGTAGAAATTATACTAATAATAATGATAGTAATAATACCGACAATAGAAATAATAATAAAGACTAGTGATGATACTGAAGATAGTAACCGTCAGCATCACAATGGAAGGCCAGGAACGACCGTCACCGCCGCCCTGAACCCGACGGCGCAGCAGCGCGCCCGAGGGCGAGAGGCGCCGCGAGCAGGAGGCGCTGCGTCGACTCTCCCTCACTGACTCCTCCTTCAGGTTCGAGTCGTGGAAGGCGTGTCTGGGCGTCCTGGGCATCCCGTTCCTGGACGTGGTGCGGGTCCTGGCCGCCGTCCTGCTCCTGGGGAACGTCACCTTCGTCGAGGGCCAGGGGCTCGAGGTCGACATCCAAGGGGGAAGTCACGAGCTCAAGGTAAGGAGGGGAGGGGGGTGGAGGAGGATAGGAGGGTGGGGCCGGGAAGGCGGGGGGAGGAGGGATAGGAGGGTGGGGCCGGGAAGGCGGGGGAGAGGGGTGTGAGAAGAAGCAAGGGAAAGGAAGATGGGAGATAGTGAAACAGAGAGGAGATGAGAGAATGGAGAAAGGGGAGGGTGGATAGAGATAAAGGGAAAGAGCGTGGAATGGAAAGAAGGGAAAAAGAGAAAGAACGTAGAAGATATATTGGACAGAGAGAGGAAGAAAAGCGTGAGAGAGAAATATATACAATTAGGAAATCATATGAGAATGTCTTTCTCTGGTTGGCTTAGAAAATACCATTGCTAAACAAAAATATTGCATTAAAGCAGTATATTTCTTACTAGACACATAATCGCGGACAGAAATAGATGTAGAGAATGTTCATTTATCTCCGCGAGGTTATCAGTAGATGAGTTACTAAATGAACGTCAGTTCTTACCACAGCCTTGATCCCTTTTTCCGCTCAACTCCAGAGTGTCTCGGCGCTGCTCGGCGTGTCGTCCGCCTCGCTCTACCGCGGCCTCACCACGCGGACGCACAACGTGAGGGGGCAGCTGGTCAAGTCCATGTGCGACGCGAATATGGTGAGTGGCTCGGGCCGGAAGGAGGGGTGACGTGGGGACGAGGACGAGGATAGATAATAGGTGCACTCAGTAGTGAAAGCATTGTGGAATAAGTAAAGCTAGAAAGAACGGAATATAAGTAGAAATGAATTTAATTAGCTTTAACAAGGAGAGTAGTATCAAAATTGATCGTGTCTTTCCTAAACAAAGAAACGCAAATAGCTAAATCCCATCCCCCCGCAGTCCAACATGACCCGAGACGCCCTGGCCAAGGCGCTCTACTGCCGCACCGTCGCCACCATCGTCAGGAGAGCCAACTCCCTCAAGCGCCTCGGCTCCACTTCGGGCACGCTCTCCTCCGACAGGTAAGCACCCAGGGGCCGTGCGAGAAGGTGGGGCACCTGATGCCTCGTCAACAGAAAAGCGATGACCGAGGAAACTTGCTAGTCATTTAACCAATTATGGCGTTTATGTACTGAATATGAAGAAATACACACGAATGCACTCACACATGCGCACACTCACAATATATATATATACATATACACACACACACATATATATATATATATATATATATATAATATATATATATATATATATATATATATATATATATATATATATATTCTGGAAACACAAAGCTGGCCAGAGACTAACGAGGCCTCCGCCTTTCCCCCAGCAACGAGAGCGTCCACCACCAGGCCGAGGTGGCGTCCCAGCACGCGTCCACCGTCGGCACCGCAGGCTCCAAGGCGTCCAAGTCCATGAGCGTCCTCAACAACGCCGTGAAGCACGCCACGGACGGATTCATCGGGATCCTGGACATGTTTGGCTTCGAGGACCCGAAGGTGAGTGGCGGGAGAGGGGGAGGAAGGGGAGGGATGGGAAGGGAATGGCGAGGCTGGGGGAGAGAGAATGGGATGGGAGGGAGGGAGGAGAGGGAAAGGGAAAGGGAGAGGAAGAGCAGCCGCAAAGAGGTGCCTAACTCTGCCCCCCTTCCGCAGCCGTCCCACCTGGAGCACCTGTGCATCAACCTGTGCGCGGAGACTATGCAGCATTTCTACAACACGCACATCTTCAAGTCGTCGATCGAGTCGTGTCGAGAGGAAGGCATAACGTGCGAGGTGGAGGTCGACTACGTTGACAACGTGCCCTGCATCGACCTTATTTCCTCGCTGGTAAGGCATGGCTTTTTAATGCATTTGGTTAGGTTCCATTTCTGCCTATCATTGTCGGTAAATATTTGTTTTGATTTAGTTTTTGTTTGTTTACAGAAATCTGTTTTCTTCCTTCTTTCACCCATTTATGCCTTCCCTTCATCTCCACCCTCCCCCTCAGCGCACCGGCCTGCTCAGCATGCTCGACGTGGAGTGCTCCGTGCGGGGGACGCCGGAGAGCTACATCCAGAAGGTGAAGGTGCAGCACAAGGGCAACCTCAGACTCTTCGAGCCCAAAGCGAACCACATCCGGTCCTTCGGGATCCATCACTTCGCTAACAGAGTCATTTACGACGCTTCGGATTTCTTGGGTGAGTGAGTCAGTGTGTGATTGGGTAAGAGAGGAAGTGATTGAGGGAGGAAGAGAGTGAATGAGTCAGAGGAGGTGAGACTAGAATTTTAGAATAGTCAGTTGTGCATGTGAGATTCAACAGATTTACTTTACAATTATATTTTAACTTTTGGACTTCGTCGTTGTTATTTGTCGACGATTTTGCTGAGTAAATGAATAGATAATTCAATGTGCAATTTCCCGTCAGACACCAATAAGGACATCATCAGCGACGACCTGGTGTGCGTGTTCCACAAGCAGTCATGCAACTTCGGCTTCGCGACGCACCTGTTCGGCTCGGAGCTGAAGGCGCTGTTCTCGCAGGACCCCGTCCCCAGGGGCGTCTCCTTCAGGATCAGCCCCACCTCTCACACGGATCTGTAAGTCGACGGAAGGGCGAAGTAGGTGGGGGGAGAAATGGGGAAGGGAAAGCGATGGAGGAGGGAAAGTGTGAGGGAGGAGTGGAGCAGGGAAGGAGGTTCGTGTAATGAGGGAGAGAGGGAAAAATAAGGAAAGGAGGCTGACATAATAAAAAAGAAAGAGAGGAAAATTGAGGGTTAAGAGTGATGGAAAAGAGAGGGTAGAAAGAGTAAGGGAAAAAGAGAAGCAGGAGGGAGACAACGAGAGGGAGGAAAGAGAGAAAGGCAGAATATAATTGAGAAAAAGGGTGGAAATGTATGTAAAATAATTGAGGGAGGTATGATGGGAAGAGAAAGAGGGAGGAGGAAATAGGAAGTAAGTGACAGGAAAATGCTCAGCCGTGAATTTGTGTTCATGGATACACGTCTGTACACACTGGGTTGGATTGACAAACATGATACTGATGACAGTGATATTATTAATAATAATAATGGCATTGATACAGAAAATTATGCTATTGTCTATTGTTAAACTGACAGTGATGATAATAACAATGAATAAGAAAAAACAAATTATTTTTCAACATTATTACAACGACCAATAACACATAACATCTGATCCATGTCCCAATGCCTGATTCCGCGCCTCTCCCCGCAGCCAAAACGGCGACGAGCCGGTGTCGACGCTCACGCAGGACTTCCACACGCGCCTCGACAACCTCCTGCGGACGCTGGTGCACGCGAAGCCCCACTTCGTGCGCTGCCTGCGCTCCAACGCCTCCGAGAAGCCCGCCGTGTTCGACCGGGCGACCGTCATCAAGCAGATCCGCGCTCTGCAGGTACAGTCTGCGGGCCTGCGGGGGCCTCCGAGCATGCGTCTTCGCGTTTATCATTGTTTCTTCTTTTCATATTTTCTTATTTGATTTTCTCTTTCGAGATTTCCTTGTTTCTTCCCTGCCAACCATGATACTTCTTTCTCGATTTCTGCTCCTCCGCTCCGCTCACTGAGCCTCCTCCCGCAGGTTCTGGAGACGGTGAACCTGATGGCGGGCGGCTACCCGCACCGCATGCGCTTCAAGACGTTCAACATGCGCTACCGCCTGCTGGCGCCGTTCAAGAAGCTGCGTCGCGTCGAGGACAAGACGGTGGACGACTGCAAGCTCGTGCTGGAGTACTTCGTGCGCTCGCTCGAGGACGTGAACAAGTCGTCGACCGTGGCCATCCAGTGGGCGCTCGGCAAGAGGCACATCTTCCTCAGGTGGGCACCGGCGCTCGGGCGCCTCTGCAGGCTCTGTGTCGCGGTTTTGCTGATCTGTTCTCATTCGTCTCTCTGTGTCGTTCATTTATCACTGTGTCTGTTCCTCAGCGAGGGCGCCCGGCAGCAGCTGGAGATGCTGCGCATCGAGACTCGGCACCGCGCCGCCACGCTGATCCAGGCCGTGTGGCGCGGGTGGCACTTCCGGCGCCGCTGGCCCACGCTCAAGCGCAACCTGGAGCTGCGCGCGCGCTCGCGCACCGTCCGCCCGCGGCCGCAGCCCATCGCCGGCACGCCGCCGCCCGACGTGATGGACCGCTGCGACCAGAAGACCATCCAGCAAACCTGCTCGCTCTTCGGCCTCGACCTGGTGAGGAAGGCGGGCCGGAGTGACGCCCTTCTGTGCCTTGTTCGTCTCTGACTCTTCTTTCTCCCTTTCCCTCTCTGCTCTCCTTCTCCCACCCTTTCAGAGGGTCACTATACGGAAAGTTTCAGCCATCACTCTACACCTCCATCTATTCTCTTCGTATATTTCTAATCCTTCTTTAGTAATTTCTTATGTTTATTTCTGTTCTCCATCAGGAACGGCCGCCGCCTGTGCCGCCGAGCCGCTCGTACACGATAACAGGAAATCATAAGATGGGTTATCGCGAAACCGCAGTGTTAACCTTAATGAAACACGTAACATCTGAATTTCCCAAGGTACACCTAAAATTATTGGCGAAGCGCTAGCTGTGTTCTAGTACCTACTAATTTTTCGTGGAGGTGATAGACGGGTAATTTGTAAACCAGTAATAAGCATATATCTACAAATTGATGTATATACGAAAAAACGTGTTTATTTACGAGCCTATCTTATGCAGTCATCTGTATTAATTATATTTACTTTTGAATGTATATCGACCTACAAATACCCCATCTAAACCATTCACTAACCCATTATTAAAAGTTATTAAAAACCTAACTCCTAATACTCGATAACTTCTTTAATATTCTGATCCACTCTTTAATACTTACCATCTACCAACATTTATTGTGTCAATGCGAGTTTATTTAGCTTATCAATATCTATCGTTGAGATCGTTAATGAGTAGTATTATTTACGATCAAGTAGTTTATATGTTTAGTAACAACGTAAATATTCGCGACGTCTGACTGGCTTTCGTCCTAAGAGCCCTGATCGTGAGCGACCCCTAATCTTCCACGCAGACCTAGGACACCGCTGACCGTGCGAAGCCTCCACAGCCGTAAAGACCCCGTGAGAGCTAATCGCTCAACTGCAGAAACGGCGACGTATATATACCCCAGTTTACTCCTCGGCAATTATAGTTGGCGTCGCAGGTGCCCCGCGGACGCGGCCACCTGCGGTTCAAAGAGCATTCAAAGGGGCATCTGGATTCACCGAGTGAATTTTACCAGAATCAAGTGCGTCTCCTTTGCGACGAAGAAAGCGAACAATTGTGAGCGGAGGTCCCTCCTGGTAAATTGTGCCAGCCTTACAGGCAGCCCTAGCCCACATGAACTCAACTAATCTAGACTACGGCCACAACGGAGGGAGACATGCACACGGGTAACGAAAGGCCAGGCTGTCAAGAGGACGGAGAGAACAAGGATGTCAGGAGAAAAACATTGAGAGATATATGAACAGACCAGATACGTCGATTAAATAAGATCGACAATGAAGAATTGCAAAATGGTAACGAATCAGGAAACACATTCTATGCTGTTTGGTACCTAAGAAAGAAGTGATTAACGAAAAATGTGCGAGGTTTGAATTGGTGAGAATTACCGACCAACTTTTGGATGTCTTTCTGTGTTATAATGTTGGTAGTGAGCCTAATTTCTATAATCTTAACTTACCACCTTGTTGATACCTAAACCTAAACAAAACCTGTACCTTAATTAAACACGAAACGCCTTATCTCACAGTTATGTGCTTACGAGCGGTATGCCCATGCTAAACACCATACCACTGCCAAGATGGGAGAATTAAAAGAGAGTGGAAATGATTGAGAAAAGCAAAAGAAGGATCAATGGTATAATATTATGGTGAGATGAAAGGAGAAACGGGACATGTAGTATGAGATAAGTCTCACTCGTGAGGATCAAAATTTTGAAGCCTGAAAGCTCGACACAACCCAAAATCCAGCCACATAAAAAAGCCTAGAAAAAGCATAAAAACCACTTATCTCAAGAACCGTAAGAACAAGACAAATTTCAAATCGCATCAGTTAACGACCGGTGGAAACCTCGCACGAGAATGTCCAAGTCTCTATCACAAGTCGCAGCGAGTGTTTGTGCGACAGGTAAAACAGGATAGAGTACACATATGACAAAAGGCTCGGGATGAATTAGGAATGTGAGCAAAGATAAAGAGATACGCCAGAGCGTTGTCCGCAATGAGAGTATGAAATGATAATATTGGCGTATATAAGTCTCATCATTTGCAGCTGTAAAGTGTATTTACAGTCACACTGTAGAAGAAGCACTATATCGAACTTAGACCTTCAGAACAATACTATCCGACTGGAAAACTTCTTGGTTTTCGTATATTTGCTGAGGTACCTATAGATTTGTGTGTTTATATTATAATTATAATATTGTATTTTAGTTTATGGGTGAGATTTTATAAGTTTATTGTAGTACCTAATCTGGGATTCACGTCAGGTTATCTGATATTTTACTCCGATGAAATGTGCTGTTTAATTTGTTTTTTTGATCTGGTTCTAATAAATACTGATTATACAATTTTGGAAACTAGCTATCAATTCCTGGAGGTTAATGATAAAGTATTGAGAAAGTGAGTCATTCTAAAAAATATTCAAGATATTACCGCATATCCTTTAAGATTCCCCTAATGGTGCTACAATGTCTTTAGAACCTCAAGTAGTCGTTGCCCTACTTCTGGCTTAGCAACTGTAAAATCCTAACTTCCCATAAAAAACTACGTCTTTCTTCATGGAAAGTATTCACAGTATTATCAACACAACGTTTCAGTTCTCCGAACCCTTGGTCCTGTACGCGTTTCGCTTCTCTATGACTTGCTATCGTTCTTCTCCCCCATATTGGCATGCCTAACGTGTCCTTGGTAAACCTGATCTTGGTCTCGTGGAAAATTTTTAGATGATTGTCTGCCAATTTTCATTCTAATGAAAATCAGTCTAAAAAGGGGGTTGTGGTGTGGTGAAGAAAAGAGACGGAGAGAGAGTTTTGGAGTCGGTGGGGGGGGGCGGGGTGTGAAATGGTGAGGCCGTGAGGGAGAGCGGGGTGAAGGGGAGCCGGTAAGAGAGCGCGTGGGGAGAGGACCTGTAAGGAGGAGTACCTAAGCCTACCAAGGCGTGGAACGCTGGAGCAAGCTAGGACTCGAGGGTGGGCGGGTCAAAGGAGGGAACTACTGTAAGACGGTATGCGAGGTGGGAAGGGTTAGAGGGTGGATGATGTACGGGGGAAGGGGGGCAAGGAATTTGATGGTGAAGGAAAAAAACGAAAGTGGTGGGTGGAAGGTCTCCTGTAAATTGAAGCCAAGACACTGGGGGACCGTAGGGGGAGGAGCCTGGAGGGTGGAGAGGCGGTGTGAAGCTAGAACGGGGGCTAGAAGCTGTGTTAGATCCTAGGGGGGGAGCCAAGCGGTGATGCTAGGAGGTATCCTAACTCGGGCGGGGCAGCAAGGATGTGCGAGGGTCGTGTACACGGTGACGGTGGGATAAAGTAGGGAAGGGTGATGTGAGGCTAGTGCGAGAGGGTGGAGGTGGTGAAGGAGAAAAAAACCGGTGAAATTTGTGGGGAGGGTCTGGGTCAAGGGCGCGCGCGGGTAGTGGGGGGGGGTCGGGTTGAGATGTTGGGAGGCCTGGAAGCTGTAAGGAGCCTAGAAGAGTTATCTGAGGGAACGCTGAACGGGCGCGTGGAGAGTGAGCCTGAGGGAAGGGGGGAGCTAGGGGAGGAGGCGGAAGGGGGGCCAAAAGGGTGGGGAGGGGGGGGGAGGGGGGGGGTGGGGGGGTTAGGGTGGGGGGGAGGGGGGGAGGGGGGGGGGGGGAGGGGGAGGGGGGGGGGGGGGGTGGGGGGGGGGTGGGGGGGGGATAAGTGAGCGGGGGGGGGAGAGGGGGGGGGGAGGCGGGAGGGGGGGGTAGGGGGGGGGGAGGGTGGGGGGGAGGGGGGAGAGGGGGGAGGGGGCGGGGTGGGGGGGGGGGGGGGAGGGGAGGGGGGGGGGGTGGGGGGGGTGGGGGAGGGGGGGGGGAGGTGGGGGGGGTAGGGGAGGGGGAGGGGGGGGTGAGGAGGGAGGGGGGGGGGGGGGGGAGGGGGGAGGGAGGGGGGAGGGTCGGGGGGGGGGGGGGGGGAAGTGGGGGGGGGGGGGGGGGAGGGGGGAGGGAGTGGGGGGGGGGGGGGGGAAGGGGGAGGGGAGTGGGGAGGGGGGGGGAGGAAGGGGGGGGGTGGGGGGGGGTGAGGGGGGGTGGGGCGGGGGGGGGGGGGGGGAGGGGGGGGGGGGGAGGGGGGGGTGGGGGGGGGCGGGGGGGGGGGTGTTGGGGGTGAGGGGGAGGAGGGGGGGGGGGGGGGGGGGAGGTAAAGTGGGTGGGAGTTGGGAGGGGGGGGGGGGGGGGGGGGGGGTGGTGGGGGAGGGGGAGGGGGGGGGGGGGGAAAGGGGGGAAGGGGAGGGGGCGGAGGGGGGGTGGGGTGGGGGGGGGGGGGGAGGGGGGGGGAGGGGGGGGGGGGGGGGGGAGGGTGGGGTGGGGGGGGGAGGGGGAGGGGAGGGGAAGGGCGGGGGGGGGGTTGGGTGGGGGTAGGGGGTGAAGTGGGGGAGAGGGGGGGGGAGGAGAAGGAGGCGGGGGGGAGGAAGGGGAGGGGGGGGGAGGGGGGAGGGGGGGGGGGAGGGGGGGAAAGGGAGAAGGGTGGGGGGGGTGCGGGGAGGAGGGGGGAGGAGGAGGAGGGGGGAGGGGGGGTGGTGGGGGTGTAGTGAGGGGGGGGGGAGGGGTAAGGGAGGGGGGGGGTGGAGGGGGGGAGGGTGGGGGGGGAGGGGGCGACTTGAGGGGGGGGGGGTGTGGGGGAGGGAGCGGGGGGGGGGTGGAGGGGGGGGAGGGTAAAAGAAAGGGGAGGGGGGGGCAAGGGGGGGGGGGGGGGAAAGAGGGGGGGGGTGGGGAGGAGAAGGGTTGTTGGGGGGGTAAGGGGGGGGGGGGGGGGGGGGGGTATGGGGGAGAGGGGAAGGGGGGGGGGGGGGGTGGGGGGGGGGGGGGGTTGTGGGGGGGGGGAGGGGAGGGGAGGGGGTGGGGAGGGGGGGGGAAGGCAGGGTGGGAGGGGAGGGGGGGAGGGGGGGGGGGGGGGGGGGGGGGGAAAGAAGGGGTATAGGGGGGGAGGGGGCGGAGGAGGGGTTGGAAGGGGGGGGGGGGGTGGGGGCGGGGGT
>NW_020872535.1:964120-973120 GCF_003789085.1 Penaeus vannamei
GTGTTTGTGTGAGTCGTGTGGTGTTTTAACACACATACATCACACACATGTATATTATATACATGTATCACGAATAAATTATAAACACCAGAACGGACAAGGCTCTGATCACATCACGCACTACACAACACACCCCTTCGACTATTACACACTAACTACACACACCAATCACAACACACACCACACACACACACACACAACATATTCTATACTAGTTATGACTACTATATAATATATATATATTTATATTTAAATATCCGTTACAATATATATTAATAATCATATAATAATATTATGTATACTACTATATACATATGTAATTTATATATTATAATACATATTCTACTACCTTATGTGGGGGGGGGGGTATACACATGGTACAGCACAGAGACAACACACACACAAACAGACACCCCCACAAACCACACAATCTCACAACTCATATCACACACACACATCACACATCACATATTAATAGATATAATCCTAAGATATTACATTATAATAATTATACTAAGATAATTATAAATAAAACATATGATACCCAGCACACCACACACACACACACAACAACACACACACACACACACACACACATAATTATTAAATATATAAGATAATATATATTAATATAGTATGAGTATATATAACATATATATGTATGAAAGCAAGACTATTGTATGTATGTACTGTATGGTATGTACATGAATACTGGTATAGTCACTGCGTGATAGTATTTTATAAATAAATGTATATTATAAATATACTGAATATAGTAATAGTAATAATTGATAACTATTACTCTATACTGAGATAAACATAATATACCAATATCGTACATACATATAGTGTTATTTATGTAAATAGTATCCAATATATATAGTATTCATATATATCATACTAAGTTAACATATATTTATAGAACACATAATATAGTTGAGTATATCTACTCTATAATTAAAGTAATATATATCTAATACACACATATATATATATTATGTGTGTGTGTGTTGGTAGTGTAGTGGAGTGTGTGTGTGTGTGTGTGTGTGTGTGGTGTGTTGTGTGTGTGGTGTGTGTGTGTGTGTGTGTAGTAGTGGTGTGTCTATATATATATAATATAATATACATAAATACATGTACATATATATATATACATACTATATATCATATCACCATACATGTACATATATATACATACATATATACATAACAATAGCATATATTATTATGTATTTATAACTATATATATGTATGTATATATATATATTACTTATATACATATATATATATATATGTATATGTATATATAATATATAAATGTATATGTATATATAATATATATATATATTATATATATATATAATATATATATGTATATAATAATATATATATATATATATTTATATATATATATATATATATATATATATATTATATATATTATATATTATATATATATAATATATATATATATTATATATTATATATATATATATATATATATATATATATACTATGTATATATATATATATTATATATATATATATATATATGTATATATATGTATATATATGTATATATATGTATAATATATATATATATATATATATATATATATATATATATATATATATATATATATATATATTAAATATATATATGTATATATATGTATATATTTGTATATATTATATTATATATATATATGTATATATATATATATATATATATATGTATATATGTTATATATATATATATATATATATAAATGTATATATGTAATATATATGTATGTATGTATGTTTGCATGTGTATGTGTATGTATATATGTGTGTGTTACATACATACATATATATATATATATATATATATATTGTGTGTGTGTGTTGTGTGTGTGTGTGTGTGGTGTGTGTGTGTGTGTGTGTGTGTGTGTGTGTGTGTGTGTGTGTGTGTGTGTATGTATGTATGTATGTATATATACATACTGCTCTGGGCTGCCGATCTATAAAACCAAACCCGAAAATTGTATCGTAATTCATACCAATAGTTTCCCTATATACCGTATGATACATATATAAAGCGTGTAATCTCAGCAGTGAGCAAGGGCTGGGAGGGCAGCATGACCGCGCCAGGCCGGGCAGCACAGCCAAAGAAGAATCCGATCGGTGCACTTCCCTTCCAAGTGATGAAGATCTTTCCGGTCTCTCACGGCTGTCTGAGCAGCAGCGTGACGTCATACATGGCTATTCGTAGCATCATCCCCAACTAAGAATTAACAGACTGATTAGGAAAGTTGAAGAAGTATATAAGCAAATACAGTAACTGACTTCCTTCATAAGATCTTGGTATAATGTTTAGTGAAAGTGGGTTCTCGTCTCCATCTGATTGCCTTCCTGATGCTTTCCCAGGCAATTCCTGCTTTAAATACATTAGAGGTGGATGCTTACCGTACTGAATTTGTATTGAATCTTCACTGATACCTGATTCTTTCATTATATCGTTGACCCATCGAGTAAGTGTGGCCTTAGATGCATGTCCAAAAGATTTCTTGGTTGTTCAGAACGACTATGTTTGGTCTGATCTGATTCCCAGTTTACGTGTCAATTGTAAATAGGTCCTAATGGCTTCCACAATGCATATTTTTGCCCAACGGGAATGCAGAGAAACCTATTTCCTGCAAGTAATGCATGGCACAGGAAGTTTGTAAAGGATCTCCTGTTGAAAATAATTTCATTTTGAGAAAGCAACATGTTTCTGTTGTCTAACAATCAGTGGTTTGAAATCTTTGTCCTGATAAACCAGACCCGAGCTACTACTTCCTTGGATAATGTTGATAATGACAAACTGTTTTTTCCAAACTTTGGACGCATTCGAAACATACTACCTCATTTTGACCTGAGGGGATTCCATTTATTTTTGTAATTGTAGAAACAGCTGATCTGGCCGTATTGAGGCTACTGAAACTAAATCCAGACCATTTGCTTTACCCTCATTGAATAAACAGAAAATGATCCAAAGGTTTGTTTAAAGGGGGCGACAATAGATTAACCCTTTTCGCAAATAAAGCATTCCATAATTTGAAATGCCTCCCATCTACCTCGTGTTTTCTCATTGCAGGCTTTAAACAGAAAGTTTGTAACTTTGTCCAAAAAACTGACCTCCTGGAAGCCTCCCAGACAGAAGCCAATTGCCAATTGTAGGTCCCTGATTGGGTGGACTTTTGTGGATCCTGAGGCAGGTACAAACATTTGCGTGGAAGAAGTCGAGGAGTTTCCTTCAACAAACGCAGAGCTTATGCAAACCAAGATTGATGCCTTTTCCTCCTTTAGTTTTCGAATGTCTTTTATGACCCTATGGGGAGGGAAAACATAAAGAGGAATCATTATTCTACTGAACTGAAAACGCATCTGGGCCTAGTGCCTCAGAGTCTGCCTTCCCAGAAAAAACGGGCCATCGAGATGCAAAAAGATCAATAGAGGGTTCTTCATAAACTCTGCAAATGTCTTTAAATATGGCAGGTATTAGTCTCCACTCTTTCTGAAAGTCTTACACGTGAAGCCAAATCTGCAGTGATGTTCAAAGAACCTTGTATGTATGCAGTAGATAAATATATTTCCCTCTCATCAGCCCAATCAAAAATCAACTCCACCACATCTAGTAGATGTTTGTAAATACTTCCATAATTATTCATGTTTGCCATAACTGTTGCATTATCCGATTTTCTTCGAACATTTCTCTATATCATATCCTGTAAGAGCCTTAAGGCCCGTACTTTAAAAACCTTTCGCCAGGGCTGGCGAAGGGTTTCGCCGGGCGATCCGGAATTTCGTACTTTTAAAATCATGCCTGGCGAACGTTCGCCAGGGCTGGCGAAAGATCATATTGGAACAGCCTGGCGAAGAGAGCTGTTTGAATACCATTTTCTTGCTTTCAAATTATAAATTAGTAACATATTTGTGTATGATAGGATGTAGGAATCACATTGAAATTATAAAATATCTTAAAATCATAATTTGTTATGAAATAACGTATATACGTATTTTTTTCAAGACCTTCGATGTTCCAGTCGAGAGCTCAAGACATCAGCTGTATTCTACCCCCCTCCCCTACCCCCCACCCCCGAGATGACTTATTTAGATTTAGGTTGTTATTTTGGTTGTAAGGATAATGTTCTATTCACAAATGTTACCAGAAGTGTTTTTTATGGCGGCATGTTTACTTTTGGCTATAGAAACAGAGCTGTAGTGCTCCACCGCCCTATAATGAGGCGTCTTTAATGATACCCTTGTAGGCCTACAGTTCAATATCTTACATCAGTTAGGAATAGTAAAATAGTAATTTTTAAACTCTTGTTAAAGTATAAAGTTATTTTTTTGTATAAATGTATAAGGTTGATATAATATAGTATAAAGTACTTTTAAAACCTTTCGCCAATGCTGGCGTTCGCCTGGCGAAGCTTCGCCAGGCGAACATCTGAGTGAGGGAGGCCTTACTTTTAAAACCAAGGCAGGTGTTCGCCAGGCCTGGCGAACGAAAGGGATCGCCAGGCGCTAACATCTTGGATTCCTGATAAATCTAGCGCTTCGGCGAATGAAAAAAAACGCGAGAAAAAGCAAAAGGTTTTAAAAGTACGGGCCATAAAGTTAACCTTGTTATAGTATAAAGTGTAGTATAGCATAAAGTATAAAGTTAATTTTGTTATAGTATAAAGATATTTTCAACTTCTTTGTTATAGCATAAAGTTAAATTTTAACTCCTTTGTTATAGTATAAAGTGAGACTATTGCGGAAACATTTTCGTCTTCTCTCGAGGTTAATAATTAAGTTTAGGTTATGTTATGTGCACTGCAGATGTAAACAAATTTGCGCTACATTTAGCGGGAATGCAAGATGTTAGCGCCTGGCGAACGTTGGGTTTAAAAGTAAGGCCTCCCTCACTCAGATGTTCGCCAGGCGAATCGTCAGCACTGGCGAAAGTTTTTAAAGTACGGCCCTAAGACCAATAAAGAACAGCTTATACCCCAAAATATTTACGTGGTCTTTCTCATGTTCAGCTCAGTGACCACCAGTAATTTTGTCATCTGTGCATACCCCCAACCAGACATTGATGCATTTGTGGAGATAAATATATCTGGATATGTATTTAGCGATTTAATGTAAAAGTGAATATTACTTGTCCACCGTTTTATGAGACATTCTACTCTCTCATCCGAAACAGCGTAGCTCTCCGCAAGTGCCTCATTCCTTAAAACTTCTAAATATAAGGTAGCCCAATGTACTGCTTCCCCTGATGCAACTACATTGCCAATGAAACTAGTTAAATCTCTGATTGTAATCTCAGCCATTTGTAATGATTGTAAACCCAATCTTCTGATCATCTACCTTTTTGTGTTTTATTATATCCTTGGAATTTAATATAAAACAAGAATTCTATTTCATGACCACACCAATTCTGACTTTCCAAATGAATTATGAACCCGACTTGATCCAATGTTGATGCAATGTACTCCACATCTATCAGTTTTCCTTAGAATATGCCATCACATGCCCATCATCTATGGAAACAGTTGTCGAAATGCCTAGGGTCCGAAAACGTAAAAATGGCACCTTTAATCATTTTGTAAAAAGTCTAGATGAAGAGAACCCCAGAGGAAAACAAGAAGATTGCCATAATTCCCCATTCCATGTAAATTTTAACCATGATCGATCCTTCTTGTGTACAGGGACTGAAAATGTGCTTTTAAGTCAACAGAAGCAAAGTAATTCTGCGCAACCAAATAAAAAATGTCCGAAAGAGTCTCCATCTGAAGAAAAGAAGAAATTTTACATACTAATTCAGTCGTTTGAGATTCAATATGATTCTGGCACTTCCATCCTTCTTCCGCCAGCTTTCTCAACAGTATGCCCATAAATAAATCTATCCATGGCCGTATCTAAGGCTTTGTCATTATTAGAAAAAACGTAATGAGATGGAGGTCACAAAGAGAAAATAAATTCTTGCCCTGAACTGTATCTTTTATCCATGGATCACTGGATAATTCTTAAGGAAATAGTTAATCATTCTCTCCTGAAAATTCTCAGGTGTGAAAACCAACTCTAATTAACTTTGGACAGGTATCGACTTAAACCTTGGCACTGTGTAATCATAATAAAAATATATATGCTTAGGAAGCACATAATTTTGTACCATAGTGACTTCGACCTCTGCCGCTTTACCTTAGAAGGCTCCTCTGATATTGTTTTTACAGTAAACCTGCCGCCTCTCCTCTTCTTGTTTTTCACCTTGAATCCTTTTGAATTTTCTTTTGCAGCAAACAAATAAGCATCTATTTTGCTATGCAGTGTATTCAAAAACAGCTGAATTCCCCATTTTTTTTAGAAACTCAAGACTTGTCCGACTTCCGTAAAACAATAATAAAAATATCGTTGACGACGATACTCGAAACCACGGCACGGAGACGGAACTGACACAGTCTAAGCACGGTTCTGCGCCGGGCGTGTGACCGTCGGCTCAGTTCAAAGTACCGTTACTTTTTCACCGGCACTGGCGGGCTGAGCGGATGCGGCACTGATACGCCACTGTTACGTGTGAATGAGCCTTCAGCTGCATAATGAACAAAAGTTCAAGTAGTAGAGCGTTCGTTTAGCATGAGAGCCACGGGGATCGATACCCGCATCTCCAATTATCATAATAAGGCGTCCTATGGATTTTCTTTTTCTAAGTTCTAACTTATATCTTGCTGGAGGTATTCTGATTTTTGAAAACAAAATGAGACTGATTATATTTAAATAAATTCTAACGTAAGAATACTCACTTTGGCGTAATATTACAGGTATGCTCGTCTAGAACTTCTCAGAATTACACAAAGGAGAAAAATTACATCCACTTTCGCTCGCAAACCTTTAATAACTACTAAAACTAGACAAAGCATATATGCTATCATTTCTATTACTCAAAATATTGCAAGATATAAAATCAAAGTACCTAGGCTTCTACCCTTTGCTTCATAATTTTCAAGACTTTTGTCATTTATATCATTTGTTACGAAAATTAGGGAGATTGGAGCCCCCCCCCCCTCGCCACAATACATAGGCCCACTTCGGTGCGGTCTCTGCTAATAATGATACAATGCTGATGATACAATTACTTTTTTTTGTCCAAATTCCTCTCTGTAGTATCCATACCGACACTACTATTTCTTATCTATTATAGAAAATCCATATTTCCTCATACTGAATGCAACAAAAAAAAACATTGAAAGCCTAAAAAACGTGAATTTTGAATGCAACAAAAACTGTGGATAGTGCATACTGAATACAACAAAATATTTTATCATACTGACCGATACATAGAACAAACACAGGCCATAATGAATGCCACAGAAGACATGGGTATTACATCATATTGAACGCAACACAAAACATGCTTATTTCATCACATTGAATGCAACAACAAAACGAGATATTACTCCACACCCTTCACTTTCACGACACGAGATACTGAACGCTAAAAAAAAGGATAATACACCATATTGAATGTTGCCCATCACTCGCTAGGTATCTGGTCGAGGGTCCCATTCCTCCTATAATTGTAAAAAGGGAAAGGCTAGATCAGTAGCAACTCGAGGAGGTGACATTCTGATGATTGTTCAATGAAAATATAACCATTAAAATAATTATTTTCCATCCTCTTTGAAAATTGAAAAGACCAAAATGATCGACCATATTCACAAAGCATCCGTAACTTGTGTGACGTCATCAAAATGTGCTTTAAAAAACTAGAATCAGACGCCAAGACACCTCAAGCTGCTGCTGATCTACCTCTGTGTAAAAAGTAGGAAAATAAGTAGATTTTCTTGGTGTGAAAATAAAATGTTTTCGATCTTTTTTCAGAAAGCGCATTAATTTCTTTTCCTTCATTCCTTCCAATACTCACTTCACATATCAAGTGCTCTCAATATGCTATCAGTATGAACGATTGACTGAAACATCAATTCTTTTCTATGTCTTCTCTTTTTTCTCTCTCTTTCTTCTGTATGTTAATATAACAGATGGATTAATTGATATAGGCCTACCAAAGAATCACTGAAAATAATTAGTAAATAAATAGACACAACAGAACAGACACGGGAAGGAACATAAGTTTATCTCGGAAATACACTATGGTAGAAAAATGGGCCTTTCCCCTGTTTACTCTCTCTCTCTCTCTCTCTCTCTCTCTCTCCCTCTCTCTCTCTCTCTTTCTCTCAATAACTCCATCTCTCTCTCTTCTACAACATCACACACACTAGCTCTCTCTCTCTTCACACACGTCTCTCGTATCCTCTCACTCTCTTCTCTCTCTCACACACGCTTTCTCTCTTTCACCCTCTCTCTCTCACCCTCTTTTTATCTATCTATTTATCCTATCTATCTATCATCTATCTCTTTCTCCCTCCTCTATTTCTTTCTCCATATTTCTCTTTCTCTCTTCTCCTCCCCTCTCACCGCCTCTCACCCTCTCACCCTCTTCTCTCTCTCTCTCTCTCTCTCTCTCGTCGTCTCTCTCTCTTTCTCTCTCCTTCTCTCTCATCTTCTCTTCTCTTCCTCTCCCTCTCCTTTCCTTCCTCTCTCTCTCTCTCTCTCTCTCCTCTATCTCTCTCATCTCTCTCTCTCCATTCCTCTCATTCTCTCAATCTCTCTCTCTCTTTTATCTTCTCTCTCTCTCTCTCTCTCTCTCTCGTCTCTCTGTCCTCTCTCTCCGTTCCTCTCTCTCTCTCTCCTCTCTCTCCTCTCGGGTCTCTCTTCTCCTACTTAAGATCTCCAACCATACATTCCTCCGTTATTGTTGTTCTCGTACGGTCACATGTCGGTCACGTCTTCCTCGTCCATCAGCCATCTATACTCTCCATTATTCCCCTGTTCAATCCTATCATCCACTATACGTCAGCCACTCTCCTCTCTCTCCTGGTCTCTCCGTCTTACCACTCCCCCAACACAACCCTCTCTTCTATCCCACTT
>NW_020872535.1:973220-978220 GCF_003789085.1 Penaeus vannamei
TATATATATATATATATATATATATATTTATAAGATCATATTTTTAGAAAATAGATTTCATTATTTCTTCATATGGCATATATCTATCTCTCCCCAAGGTACAGTGAATGTCCTAAAATGATCCCCATGTATTTGATAGAAATGATAGTTTATATTAACCAATCATTTATGACTTAGATTGCAGTATCTAGAGACAGCAGAAATACAGCGTGGGTATCCTTTGATGGAAGAAAAAGACAAGAGCTTTTACACGGGGATAGGTAAGGCAAAACACGTAATGTGAGAGAATGCTGGTGTGTCTTCAGAAATTTCCTGTCAAGCACTGTGTGCTGCATTTCCCTGTACAGATGGTCTTCACTCATGAAGATGACTTTGACAATGACTTATGAGGACTGACACTTTTCTGAAGGCTTGTTAGTGACTGTAGATTGTGGTTAGATATGGCTGTATCTCAGTCTAATAGTTGGTTAGTGAATGACAAGCCTTCAGAAATAACACCCTGTGATTTCACAGTTCAAACAAGGCTGTAGACATGTTTTCTCTTTTTTTTTTCCGTGGGAATAAAATGTTTGGAGCACCCATTACTAAAGTGTCTGTCTCAACTGACTGACATGTATGTGTGTTAACAAGTCGTTAGCATTAGAATATGAGAAGAAGATGAAAGCAGGTAAGGAAGAATCACCAAGAATTCTCCTCTAGGAAGATGGTAATGTTACCTCCTCTAGTCTTGCTTTCTATTGTCACGTGAATGTGTTTCCAGATCAAGTTGAACTACGAAGCTCGCAACACATGCTGGGCTTCGTTTGATGGCCGTCACCAACAGGAACTGATGGTTGGAGATAGGTGTGTCTGTTATTGTGACTTTTGGCCGTGCACCGTGCTGTTAATATTTCTGGTGACAGCAACTGCAGATATTGCTTTTGATATTCTCAGAGGTCTTTGGGATTGTTGTTAGGCTTGATACCACAAAAGATGAAGATAAAGGAAAGTACGAATGGAATAAATAACCATGATTAGTATTTGATGAATTCATTAAGAAATCATGATCCTTGCATCTGACCCTATTCACATTGTAATAGTGGTTGATTTGTTATAGTTAAAGTATTAAGAACATTTCCTGTCTGAATGTATTGTGGTATACTCTCGGGTGAGGAAAAGCTGACTTGCTGGTGGTTCTCTTGTTTCTTAATTACTTTTGGTCTTGGTGTGTATAGAATATCATCTTAGGAGGTGGCTTGGAGGATTATTTTTCCCTGTTTTTCATGTGTATTGAGATAAAAGAAAAATGCTTTACTTATGTGGTGAGGTGACCTTCTCTTCTGTTGGTATTGGTGCGATATCCTGCTGTGGACTTCTGCAGGTATTTGGCTTGGACTTATGAAAATCTTGTTATTTCTCATTCATTGGAAGGCCTCTTATATTTTCTGCTGAAGGTAAATGGGACAAATGTATATATGTAAATTTCAATTCTAACATACATATTTAGTGCTTCTTAGTTATATAGCTCTAGTTTGAATCATACATTAATGGTGGCTTTTGTAGATTTATAAAGCATCTAGCAAACTGCCTTAATTAGTAGTAAAGAAAAGAACCTTGTGTCTGAATTTATCACCAAGAAGTCAAAAATGTCTTCAAACAGGTTTTACTGTTTTGTAGATACGAGGTTCCGAATATTAGATCTAGGAGATTGGTGTGCTCTGGGACAAGTAATTACACCCTCACTGACTTTTACCATCTATGACAGACTACAGCAAAGATTGCTTTCAGATACAGAAAACAGATCAATTATCTTACCACACTGATTGGATTTATTTATTTTTTATTGTTCATAGATCAGCAAAAAGCACATCCTACTGCCCATGATTCCTCACTTTGGTATGATAATGATACTGCATTAGATGTGGCTGTTTATGACTGTCAGATTCATTTATGGTTGATCATAGGTTAACTTAAGAAATACATTATAAAAGGCTGTCCTTACTATGCCTTCATTACAGTAGATGACAAATAAGTTGAAGGCCTTTAAGAGTTACTTGATCACCCTTGAAAACCTGCAACCTGATGGTGGTGTCCCCAAAGCCTTTTTCTTATTGCATTATTGATCATGTATGATTGGAGCAAGCTGACAGTTATACATGCTTAATCAAACTGATTCTTTAGCCGTGTCAGCCATCCATGTTATTGTGAATCAGACTGCTAAAAGGTATCTGGTGAATATGCATATGACCAACCTTTTCTTCTATCAATGCTCTCTCTTTTCATCCATCTGTCTTCCCAACTTTCACACATTTCTTTCCTCCCCTTCTGTATTTTCTATTCCAACTGCATCTACCATTCTATGACAAATGAATTGTTGATGGTTACTGGACCTATCTTTGGCATTTTTATGGTATCTTACTCTCTACCCTCTTTTCTCACTTTTTTTTTCTTCGTACCTTGAATATTACATACATGATTCATAGTTCTTGGACTGTTGTACTTAAGCTTTTCAAGTGAAGATTATTAGTCAATTTTCTTTCTTTCAAAAGTAAATTAATTCTACATAAATAGTATTTTAAGAGAAAAAAAAAGAATGTCATGATTCATTATGATGAATATTTAATAGTGATGTAAGATAAGAATAGATGTAGTCAAATGACAGCAATCAAAAGAAAATTTGTTTAGAAGAGTCCACTTTGAAGATTCAGTATTGTTAGTGACAGCCCTTTACTAATTAGTACTTTACTAATGAAATTATTCCTCTGCACTCTCCCCACAGTCTCAGAGTCACCACCTCCATATATCCTGTTCCCTCAATCTGTGCAGAGGACCAGATTGCTGACTGGTTTGCATCTCTAGATGAATGTCTTCGCTGGAATGACCGCAAGCGCCAAAAGCACTTTGATGATCCAGATGACCTATCCCCCCCAGACCTCACTCCAGACCTAACCCATTCCTCAAGCTCAGACACTCTGGACTCACTTAGTGAGAGAAACGAAGGCTTTGATAATTAGGTAAGTTTACCGTGGCGAGGAATTGTTGGGAAGAGCAAGAAAGTATAGAGTTACGCCAAGGGCTTTTTTACTCTGTTTTGCTATACTGCATTACTTCTGCAGTACAGTGTAGTAATATAGCAAAAAGTCTTCAGCATATCCATAGGTTTTCTTACTCTCCCTATTGTAGTTTTATCTACTAGTAGTTGAAAATCTTTTTTTTTTCCCTTTATGCTATAGTTATATATATTTTTCATTATTTTTTTCTCAGTCTACCTGTCTGTTGCACAATCAGAGATGATGATGATACCTTCATCTCCTCTTTGCTAACCTAGTAGTACAGCAAACAGCATTTTCTGCTGTCTTGGGTGATTGATGACATATATTGGTGTTCCTCTCTTTTGTATCTTTTCATATATAACACAAACATTGCCTTTTGGAACTTTTTTTGCCACTTATTATGCACTTTGGGAATGGTCCGATTTCTTGAGAGTATTTGAATAGTATTTTAAACAATACTTATCAAAAAACAAAACAAAAAAAAACACTTCATTCTAGTCACAGAATTACAATAAGGAACATTTTTCTGCATAAGAGTTTGCATTAATATTAATTCTTTATTGTTACTATTGTTGACTGATTAGATTTAAGTTGCAAATAACACTAATATTTTGTCTACCCACAGGCTGGTCCAGTGTGGAAGGGATCATGAACAGAAGATGCACATAGCAAAAGTGAATATGAAAAAATGACTTTTTGGGCAGTGCATGGACTGTGTTTCTCTGACTGATATAGTGTACATTCATGTCAAATGCTCATTCCTCCAAGTGCTGTATTATTCTAAAAAAAAAATGTTTGCACAGTTTTTAACATATTTCATCCATGTGGTCTCATATGCTGTATCATCACATAAACTGTTATTTTGTCTTGACATTCTTTTTGATATGTGAGGATGGTTATCATTTGCCAAGGGTCTCATCAGCAGTTGTCATTTCACAAAAAAAGAAGATTTACATTTGATGATGAAATTTCATTAGTGCCTGCAGTTAATGAGCTAGCTTTTGTTAACTAGGTCTTATGTTACATGTCTTTTATAATGTATATTTGTTTAATAATTTATTTATTAAAGTTTAAAAAGAGTCATCAAAATCCAAATAAGATGAATATGTTGTTGACACATATTTTATTTTTCTAAGTCTGTTATCATGTATCTTAGGTGTGAACACATGGATTTACATGAGAATTTTTTTCAATGAAAGAAAAAAAAGTCATGTAATCTTTAAATTTTCAAAGTAACATATTGGGTTAACTAGCCAAGAATAACTTGTTGTACTTTGATTTACATCCATATCTTTTGTAGGAAGCAAAATAATTTGTCAGTTACGTGAGTGTTAAGTTTTCAATAAACATAATGTTGAGTTACCATCAGTACTGTCAAATTCAGGAGGTTTATAGCAAAAATTCCTTAGAGAAGTGTATCTGTCGTATCAAAACTTGTGTAATTTGGTTTTTGTATACCGAATTCCAAATTCCTTTTAAGATCAGTTTATTGGGAATATTTTTTTCCACTTTCCTTTTTTTTTCTTTTTAACTCCTAAGGAGGTCATGCAACAAGTTGGTGCTTCAGACATCAATTGTGAGATGTAATATATACTTTATAGGTTTGGAGTACAATAATGATATGCCAAACTGTTATCTAGCATATCATTAATTCTTTCTCATTACCCTCTAATAAGTAGTTCTTGTATATGCAAATTGATAACTGGAATGGGTGATTATGTTCTCACCTCAGAAGGTACTAGATTTTGATCAGGTATAGGTAATGAATGCATTAGGATGCACAAGTTAAAACTGGTCCCTAGTAAAAGTTGTTTGGATGTCCACTCTTGGGTTTTAAGGGCTTTATATAAAACATGTATGAGATTCAGAGAATTGGTAAGGTAATGTGAACAGAAATTATACAGGTTTTAAAAGAAATGATTATACATCTGTTCATGTTTTGTGTTTGCAAACTTCACAAAATTCCTT
>NW_020872535.1:983220-985720 GCF_003789085.1 Penaeus vannamei
ACCATCTGCGTTTGTTTGTTTTTCCATTCTTACTCCTTTTCTTCGTTCTAATTTGTACATTCTTCTCACCATATTATTATATGAATGAATAGTGTGCTATATATGTGTACTCATTTTTGTAGAATACATCAATGGGTCATCTGACCTGCAGATAAAACAAAATATAAACAAATGTTCAAGCATTGAAAAATGTTCTTTTGGTACTTAATTCAACCAACTTTCCTTAAAACACCCACAGAGCTCTGAGTTGTGTTTCTGATACCTTTTGACACAACATTCCCTTCCAGTCCCTTCTCGTTATTGTCGTGGGGGGGTTTAAGAGCCCTCGTCTCGACTAATTTTACATGGTCTATTCTTCTCACCCTTTTCTTTTCCTTCTTTTCATCATCCCCTTCTTCTGCCCACATCCTATGGTGTGAGAGCTGAAAGGATGAAAGGCTGGTTTTGTGTCATCCTAAACGGTTTCCAGGTGCCATTGGCACGGTATTCCCCTAATCGTCAAGCCATAACCCTTTATCGGGACCCTGAGGGGTAGATTATTTCCTCTCCCCATTTATTTCAGGCTCACCATGGCCAATATTTAAGATTTTTTATGCCTACATCCCCAATCCATTGCCCATAGTTGTTGTGGGGGTCTTAGGGGACTGGGACTGAGACCCAATGCAAGGATCTTCCCTCAACTCAACTAGCTTTGCATGGTCATTTTCTCCCTCCTACTCTTTTGTTTCCGTCCCTTCTCCAACCCCTTCTACTATCTATTTCCTAAGGTGTAAGAGCCGAGCTGAAAGGATGAAAGGCTGACTTTGTGCCAGTCCTGAACAGCCTGAGGGAACCATGGGCACGGTAATCCCGTGTTTTAGTTATCTAGCCCTTATCCCTTAAGGGGGCCCTGAGGGGTGGACTGTTTATTTCCCCAACATAGTCAAGGCTTCCCATGGCCAGTAATGAAGACGTAATACCCTTATTAGGGGTAATGAGACTTGCCCCTTCATCAAACAGCCCCACCAATTCAAACTCTCCCAGCTCCCCGACCCCAGGCTCTCCTTTGACCACGACTCTGAACACAGCAACTACTACCCACTCCTCAATGCCTATTATTACATTATCCACCCCAGTCGAGACAATCTCCAGAAGACATTCCTACTCTCCCAGTTTCCTCAACTTCATCACCTCTACCCCCACAACCTCCTTCATCAATCACCCCATCCTCCCTTATTACTACCTTACAGCCTTATTCTCCACCTCTCCGTAATACTACCCCCCTCAACAATACTCCCTCTTCCACACGTCTCCGTCCTTCTGCCACCCCCAACTCTACAAATATCTTGAATACTCTATTTAGCCCAGCCAAATGGGACCGATTTTTCGTGATCCCTCTTACAGCTCCTTACTCAGGCAACACTTCTCTTTCAACAATGCCTCCAAAAGCAAGTGGGCATCTGAAACCCAAGCTATAGCATTATCAAATACTGATCTCTCTGGCAATCCTCTTCCTGCAGAACCTCATCCAATCCTTAATACTTGTACCGGAACTGTGTCTCTCTCCCCCTAGCAAGCTGCCCTATGGATATTGCTTGGTCAGATTGTGGAGAATACTTACTAGGCTGCCTCAAAGACCGTGATGTGATATCAGTACAGTGCTACTCTATTCCTCCTAGAGGGCATCGAAAGAGACCCACCAACATTGCCAAAATTACCTCCCGTACACATGACCTTCCCTTTCGTATCTACATTGGTGTACAATCCCTCCCTGTTCGACCATACCAACCTCCTCCCCGTCAATGTCAAAACTGTTGGCGCTTTGAACATCCTGCCAAACACTGCCGCTCCACAGACCGATGCCCCCTATGTGCCCAACCCGGTCATAACCGATCAGACTGCTTTGCACAAACACGCACTTGTGCTAACTGCGGCGGCCCCAAAATACATTATGGGGGCCCCACCTACAAGTTTCTTTATTCTCTACCCCCTTCCCCCCGTATTACTGCATTCTATTGGCTTCACAGCCCGCAGCCCTGAATGTGCCCAACCTGGCCATGACTATTCAAATTGCCGTGTTCCTTCACGTACGTGTGCCAATTGTGGTGGCTCCCATAATGTATTTATTGGAGCTGCCTTGCCTATAAGCTGGAATCTGAGGTAGCAGGTTTCAGATTCAAATAGGCCGCACTCTACGTGAGCCAGACAGGAAGCACGCCGACGAGTTTTCCTCTCATCCGATTCAAAAAACTGTCCATCGCTTTGCTCCTCTCCCATCTTCTCAGGATGTCCCAGCATCTCCCCAGTATCTCCTTCCTCTAACCCCGAATCATCCTACTTTTACTCCCCCTCTTCCCCAGTCAAATTCCCTTTCCAGTCAAAATCCAGATACTCCAATCTCTACCACTTTCCCGGTGCCTGCCTCTCCTCCCCACTTTCCCTGTCGCGCCAAACAACTCCAACGTTCCACTCCATTCTACACCGTCCTCCTCCTCCTCTGTTTCCTCTCTTTACTCACAAG
>NW_020872535.1:990367-1000367 GCF_003789085.1 Penaeus vannamei
CTTTTTAACCTTCATTAGGGGCATTCATGCTTGTCCTTTTATCAAATAACTTCCCTAAATCAAACTCCTCAGGTTTACCAACTCCTGACTCCCCTTTGACCACGGCTCAGACCACTTCTACGAGACCCCCCTTGTCGACACCTGCTATCAGATTAACCCATCCTGAACCATTTACTCAGATAACCCAACCTCCAAAAGACACCCCTCCCTCAACTCCAATATCTTTGACCCTATCTCTTGCACAACTACCTTTCTTACATCCTCCATTATTACAACTCTAACCTTATTGCCCTCCCCGTCACATCACTACATTTCACACACCATCCCTCTTTCCCCTGTCCTCGCCCTTCTACAACACCCCGCCCCCCCCAATCCCTTGCCCGTTGTTATCGTGGGAAGGGGGGGGTTAGGAGATGAGGACTGGGACCCAATGCTGGGGATCCTCCCTACCCTGGGTCACGGCCCTCTCCCTCCCCCACAGTACCTGTAGTAAACAGACTAAACGTTATATCCCTTCTACCACGCTCCCTCCCACCTACCTTTGCCTATACTCATCAGACACCAATCTTCCCTCCCCCCCCTCATAAGAAAACCTTAGTTGGGATGTTTTGTGAGACAAACTCATTTTCAAAACTATCTGCTAGCATCCCAAAAAGACACCGAAAATCCTCATCCACCTTCTAATTCCACAACTCCCGCTCCCTCCACACTCAAAGTGACTGCCGATAGCCATCCTCCTCCCATTCTTATTCCCCCTACACCCCTTTCTCCCAACATCCCTTCCTCCCTATACCCCTTCCTCCCTACACCCCTTCCTCCCTACACCCCTTCCTCCCTACACACCCTTCCTCCCTACACACCCCTTCCTCCCTCCTTCCCCCTACACACCCCTTCCTCCCTACACACCCCTTCCTCCCTACACACCCTTCCTCCCACACACCCCTTCTCCCTACACCCCTTCCTCCCTACACACCCCCTCCTCCCCACCCTTCCTCCCTCCCAACACAGCCCATTCCCCCAGCTCCAACTACACCTACGTTAACCCTCCCTCTATCCCCACTATCCCTTCCACTCCCTCCTGGATACACACGTAAATACCTCACATCACAACTGTGCTCTTCCCCAGATCCTCTACATCCTGATACTACACCCCCTCTAATTCCTTATCTCACCCCCTTGCTCCATCCCCATCAAATTCTCCATCAGGCACTGTAATCATTACCATTCATTGTACAACTAAGTTATAGCTCTCCTACTCTAAAATATTCGCGGTTTCCGTTCTCACAGACCTGACCTTTATCATATCCTTTCTTATAACCCATCCATTATCTACCTCCAAGAGACCTTTCTTCCACATCCTCCACTGCTTTGACAACCTGTTCTCCTTCCTCAGACATATCCTTTACTTGATTTAACCCCACCATAACCCATTAACTCATCAACTCTTTTAGCCATCCTTATTCTTTTCAATATTACTCTAGATAGTTGACGCATAGCAACGAACTACAAACTCAGCCACCCTTCACTACCCTTCGTTGTATCTTCCTATAGTGTTACATGGCCTTAGATGTCTAGCACATTTATTTTGCTTTTAACCTTTGACCATTAACCATATACTCCAATACTATTCAATGCTCTACTCCTCCCTCTACCCAAACTGTCTCCCCATTTTCAACTGTACCTCTTCCCCCTACTCTTCACCTTCCCACCTCAACCCTTATCTCCCAATCAAATCCATTCTCCATTCTGATTCCAGATACTCCAATATCCACAAATCCCCCTATGCCTACTCCTCAACACCCTACCCACCGCAACAGACAAACTAAACGTTCCACCCCATCTTCACATACCCCACACACACCTACAACTACATTTTCTTCTCAAATACCTACCCACTCTTTACCTCCTCATAAAAGGTCCTTCCTTTCCCAAACCTCCCCCCGCCAACTCCCCCCCCCCAGGAACCCTTGAGGACATCCAAAACTTCCTAAGCATGACCTAAGAAAATACTCATCTCTCCCAATCATTCTCTAATACCTCTTCCCCCACTCGGCTTACAGAGTGACTGCCGACTTCCATCCTACCCCTCTTTCCCCTACTCCTTCCCAGCATACCCCACCCTCCCCACCACCCAAACCTAAACCCCATCCTTCCCCACTATCCTTCCCACTCCTTTCTGGATACACAGGTGAATCCCTTTTGCCACAATGCCCTTCCCCAGATCCCGCCTTCCCTGACGATTCCCCAGATACTACTCCTTCACCTACTCCTGATTCCATACCTCAACCGTCAGATACTCGCTCTCCTACTACTCAGGCAACCATCTTTACCGTTATCACCCGTTGATTGATCCACAATGACTCTTCTGCAGTTGAACATTCCAGGCTTTCGCACTCACAGACCTGCTCTTCGTCATCTCACATCTTCCTCCAATCCATCCATCATGTCTCCAAGAAACCTTTCGAACACATCACCCAATACCAATCCCAAATTATCATTTTGTATCATCCCTTCATTCTCTCCCAATCTCCTCTATAGTCTTCCATCATAAAACACTATACAATATACTTCCTCTTCAAACCACTGTTCCTTGCACTATTATCCACATCTTCCTTCGCTTTTGGATTACAAATATTTCAATTTACTTTTCCCTTCTCTTTCTACTAACTTCAGCGCTTTTGAAACTACTTTCTCATTTCAACCACCTTTTCTCATACTTGGGAGATTTTAATTCGCCACACTCTTTGGGGTGACTCTATCAATAATTCTCGAGGCTGTTTCCTGGAATGCTTCCTTTCTAACCTTATCCTTCTTAACTCAAGCCACCCCACTCACTTTGACACACGTACCCAAACCTCTTCATGTCTCTCTCTTTGCTCTCATTCCCTTCACCTAGACTTTCATTGGTCAGTTCTGGATCACCTTCCTTACAGCGATCACTTTCCTATCCTCCTCTCTCCTACTTCCTATGTTCCACTCCCAACCTCCCACGCTGGTGCTTTGGTAGAGCAGACTGGCGTACTTTTACCCCTCTCTCCACTCTCCCTCTTCCTCCGTAATCCTTTTCTTCTCCATCAGACGTGGAGGACTCTTGATATTTGTGCTTCATGTCATAAAAATGCTTTGACGGGTCATTGTTCTCAGCTTCCATCACACGATCTTCTTCAACTGAAAAGATAAAGTCTGGTCATGTTTTGATCTTGTTTACTACTGGCAATGGTGCAAATGCCCATTTAATTCATAATATATTTGGTAGGGGTCCAGCTAATGGTAGGGGTGGGGCAGGAGGGACATGCCCCCCGGGCGTTACGGAAAATGTGTATTTCATGCAAGTATTGGCCAAACATTTGCAAAATACTGTACCCCAAATGATCTATTACACCCCCATCACGAAAGAGAACTAGCTATGCCTCTGTTTATAAGGGGACTGCAACACATTCTTGTTTAAAATGGTAGAGAAGGCTTAAACGCCGATGGGGCCATCTCTGCGCATCGGTATGAAAACAGATGGAATTTATTGGATGGGATTATATTTCTAGCCACCACTTTTCCCATAAGTTTCTTTCACAGGGGCACTAAATGTAGTCATGTTGCGCAATAGATCATGCCCAAGAGATACGCGAAGACCTGCTGCAGTAAGAAGCAAAGTCTGTATGAAACTTTCCACACTGAAAGACTTGTTACAAAGGAAAGGGCCTCATTTGACACAATCCATAGAAATAACCTATTAATATTTATTTATATTTATTTTTATATTTATAAATATTTATATTTATAATATTTAAGTCAAACAAGGCAGGAAAAGGAATTGGTCAAGCAAAAACAAAAGATTGAAAGTAGCAACTACCTGAGACTCCTTGACGTTGCCCGTGTCCACCAATATGATATCGAACACCTGCTGATATTTGATCAATCAGACACCAGCTATCTGTTTGAAGAGGGTCTGATGGTTAAATCAAACAAAAGTGATTTGTGCAATGAACTTCAAAAATTCTGCTAAGATGTGCATCCTGGCAGATTTTTTCAAGTTGATGGGCCACGAAACCAAACCTGCAGGACGTTGGTAGTTTTTCATCACCTTACTGGATGTGATTCAACCAGCAGATGTTCTTGCTATTCTAGTTTCTCCTACCCCCAATGTTTTATGTATCCGAGGGTGCTGACTTTTCAGACAAAACTGAATTACTGCTGGGTTTCAGCATGTCCACTTTCGCTAAAAAGGTGTTTCAGGAGATCCCCTAAAAATTAAGTGAGTGATTTAGGGGCCCTCTCGACCCCCAAAATACCCCTTGACTTCAGGACTATAAGCAACTTGTCAACGCACGTGGGCGGTAAGAGATGGCGGATCTGGGATTTCCTCCTCCTTTCAGTATGGGAATGATGTGGACAAAGTGCCATGAGTTTGAGAAAGTCTGGGTATTCCAAATTTCAAAGAATGAATTTTGCTTTCTTCCCTTGTCACCAAATCCCTGTGAAAGATTACTCCCTTAGATATATTTAGGCCGATAGGAATAGTTACTATAACTCGGAGATCATGAATTTGCGTCAGCTTAAATAAACTCTTAATCTGGGAGTTATATTGTACTTTAACAAGGTTTCCATCTCGCAATTTTCAGAGAAAATAAAAATTGCCGTCCACTTGACCATCAAGGACTTTTTTGATGATCAAGGGGTTCACGTTCAAAAACGATTGATTTTCATTCACGCATTTAACATTCGCGAACACTGCATTCTCTGGTGGGTCATGGTCGTCTCTCTTCCTTGATGAGAAGGGGTAGCCGGGGTAGCGTCCATCCAGGTCGCATATCACTCCCCCCCCCTCCCTCTCTTCTTTCTTTCTTTCTTTCTTTCTTTCTTTCTTTCTTTTTTTCTTTCTTTCTTTCTTTCTTTCTTTCTTTCTTTCTTCTTTTCTTTCTTTCTTTCTTCTCTTCTCTCTCTCTCTCTCTCTCTCTCCTCCTCTCTCTCTCTCTCCTCTCTCTCTCCTCTTCCTCCACTCTCTCTCCCTCTCCTCCACTCTCTCTCCTCTTCTCCAGCTCTCACTCCCTCTTCTCCACTCTCACTCCCTCTCTCCACTCTCACTCCCTCTCCTCCTCCACTCTCACTCCTTTCCTCCACTCTCTCTACTTCACCTCCACTCTCCCTCTCTCTTCCACTCTCTCTCTTCCATCCTTTCTCCCCCCTCTCTTCTCCTTCCCCTTCTCTTTCTCTTTCTCCTCTCCCCCCTCTTTCTCTCGTCTCCTCTCTCTCTCCCCCTCGTCTCTCCCCTCCCCTCCCCCCCCTCTCCCTCTCCCCCTCCTCTCTACTCTCATCTCTCCCTCTCTTCTCTTTCTCTTCTTCTCCTTTCTCTCTCTCTCTCTCTCTCTCTCTCTCTCTCTCTCTCTCTCCCTTCCGTCTCTCTCTCTCTCTCTCTCTCTCTCTCTCTTCTCTCTTCTCTTCTCTCTCGCTCTCCTTTCTCTCTACCTCTCTCTCTCTACTACTCCTCTCGCTCTCTCTCTCTCCACTTGCTCTCTCTCTCTCCACTTGCTCTCTCTCTCCACAATCGCGTCTCTCTCTCTCCACTTGCTCTCTCTTCATCCTCCACACCGCGCTCTCTCTCTCTCCACTCCGCTCTCTCTCTCTCCTAACCACTCGCTGCCTCTCTCTGTCTCCACTTCGCTCTCCTCGCTCTCCACTCGCTCCTCCTCTCTCCACTCTAGCGCTCTTCTCCTCTCTCCCACCTCTCGCTCTTCTCCTCTCCACCTCGCTCTTCCTCGTCCACTTAGCTTCTCTCTTCCACTCTCACTCTCCGGCTCTCTCTCTCTCTCTTCGCTCGCTCCTTCTCATCTCTCCTCGCTCTCTCTCTCCTCTCGCTCTCTCTCTCTCCTGCTCTCTCTCTCTCATTCGATCCCTCTCTCTCTCTCTCATTCTGCTCTCATCTCTCTCATCTCTCTTCTCTCTCTTTCTCTCTCTCCCTCTCTCTCTCTCTCTCACTCTCTCCTCTCTCTCCTCGTCTCTCTCTCTCTCTCTCTCTTTCTCTCTCTCTCTCTCTCTCTCTCTCTCTCTCTCTCTCTCTCTCTCTCTCTCTCTCTCTCTCCTCTCTCTCCACTCTCCTCTCTCTCTTCTCTCTCCACTCTCGCTCTCTCTCTCTCTCTCCACTCTCGCTCTCTCTCTCTCTCTCTCTCCACTCTCGCTCTCTCTCTCCTCTCCTCTCGCTCTCTCTCTCTCTCACTCTCGCTCTCTCTCTCTCTCTCCACTCTCGCTCTCTCTCTCTCTCTCCACTCTCTCCCTCTCTCTCTCTCCACTCTCGCTCTCTCTCTCTCTCCACTCTCGCTCTCTCTCTCTCTCTCTCTCTCTCTCTCTCTCTCTCTCTCTCTCTCTCTCTCTCCTCTCTCTCTCTCGCTCTCTCTCTCTCTCTGTCTGTCTCTCTGTCTCTCTCTCTCTCTCTCTCCTCTCTCTCTCTTCTCTCTCTCTCTCTCCTCTCTCTCTCTCTCTCTCTCTCTCTCTCTCTCTCTCTCTCTCTCTCCCTCTCTCTCTCTCTCTCTCTCTCTCTCTCTTCTCTCTCTCTCTCTCTCTCTCTCTCTCTCTCTCTCTCTCTCTCCCTTCTCATCCTCTCTCTCTCTCTCTCTCTCTCTCTCTCTCTCTCTCTCTCTCTCTCTCTCTCTCTCTCTCTCTCTCTCTCTCTCTCCACTCCCTCTCTCCCTCTCTCTTCTCTCTCCTCTCTCTCTCTCTCTCTCTCTCTCTCTCTCTCACTCTCTCTCTCTCTCTCTCTCTCTCTCTCTCTCTCTCTCTCTCACTCTCACTCTCACTCTCACTCTCTCTCACTCTCTCACTCTCACTCTCACTCTCTCTCACTCTCACTCTCACTCTCTCTTGCGTAAATATGATTACATTTAGTGTCCCTGTGAAAGAAACATGGGAAAAGTGGTGTTTAGAAATATAAAACCGTCCAATAAATTTCATGTTTTCCTACCGATGCGCAGAGATGGCCCCAACTGCGTTCAAACCTACTCTACGATTTTTAAACAAGAATGTGTTACAGTCCCCTTATAAACAGAGGCATAGCTAGTTCTTTTTGGTAGTGGGGGTGTAATAGATCATTTGGGGTACAGTATTTTGCAAATGTTTGGCCAATACTTGCATGAAATACACATTTTTCGTAACGCCCGGGGACACGTGCCTCCTGCCCCACACATACCATTAGCTGGACCCCTGCCAAATATATTATGAATTAAATGGGTATTTGTACCATTGCTAATAGCAAACGAGATAAAAACATGACCAAACTTTATCATTTCAGTCGAAGAAGATCGTGTGATGGAAGCTGAAAACAATGACCCGTTAAAGCATTTTTATGACATGAAGCACAAATATCAAGAGACCTGAAATTACAGTACAGGTTCATATTACTTTTAAAAACTTTGTTGGTATCAGCCCTCTCTATTAATACACAAAATATTTAAGAATATATAAAGATTTTCCATTTCATGTATGATGTCCAAGTCAAAAGGCCCTATATTTGAGATCTTGTAGCTTGCTTCCTAAGCTACAAAATGAGTGGCCATACACTAATATTTGCTGTTTAGTTCAAAAGTTATTGCTATTCTAGTTTCCCCTATCAACAATTTTTTTATGCATCCGAGGATGCTGACTTTTCAGACAAAACACTGAGCAGCTCCCTTTTAGTGAGGGTTTCAGCACCCTCGCTAAAAAGGTGTCCCAGGAGACCCCCTACAAAAATCAAGTGAATGATTTAGGGGCCTTCTCGACCCCCTAAAATACCCCTTGGCTCCTGTACTATATACCAGCCTCTGATTACTACTACCCTCACCTCTTTAAGTTATTCTGGTCTGGTTTTATCATTAATAAACTATATAACATTAATAAACTACATAACCCTCTGTCAGTCCTTGGCCATTGGCATCCTATAAAAACAGACACTTGGAAACTGCTCGTTGCCCCATTACGCATTGGACACACTCGTTTCACACATTCCTATCTCATGTCGCAATCTGATCCACCCCTTTGCTCCTCATGCAATGTTCCTCTTTCAGTCTCACACATCCTACTACCCTGTCCTACTATCCTGTCCCTGCTTCACAACAAACCGAATCTCTATTTTCCTTATTTTCACTTCCCCGACACACCAACCTATCGGGCATTCTCTCAGACCCCTACCTTTTCCTTTGACAGCTTTTTCTCCTTCCATAGACGCATAAATATTCCCCATTTGATCTAATTATCCTATTTCCTTAACACAGTGGTATCCAACCCCATGGTCGCGACCCAAATGAGGGTTACCAGGGGTTTTCTGAGGGTTTCTGAGGGTTGTTTTTAAAGGATAAAACAATCCATAGCTGGATATGTCAGTGAAAGTTAATATTTTTTATTAACACTTGTTTTGGGAATATAAACCTATGAAAGTATAGAATAACGTAAGCTAACATACAAAAGCAAGTATAACTACCATGAAAATAGTTGGATATATTACTACATGTTCACATATTTTGAGTTACTAACCCTATATATATATATATTATATATATATATATTATATATATATATATATAATATATATATAAATATAATATACATCTGTGTGTTGAAATGTATACATCTATATGTATATCCATATATATAAAGAAAAAAATACATAAGAAATAAAAATAAATCGTTACGTTTCGAACTATATATGTATATATATATATATATATATATATATATATATAATATATATATATATTGTGTGTGTGTGTGTGGTGTGTGTGTGTGTGTGTGTGTGTGTGTGTGTGTGTGTGTGTGTGATATGTATGTATATGTAAATTGAAACCAATATCAACGACGGAAACATCATCCTAAAACACAGACCATTCCCCTATCCTTGCTGCGCCGACTCTATCCGTAAAATAACCCGTGCGTTTAAACAGCTGAAGGCGCACAGTGGTTTCCTCAGACGCATTTTATGAGAGACTCAGTTCTTACATCGCCTGCGCAATTGCAATTTTCTAAACCGTTTTGCATCTGTGACTTTTAATTAAATTGAATCGTGACGTTTCAAACACGCCAAGAGTTCCTCATCAGACTAACAAATAACCGAAGCGAATGCTCCATTTCCGTTATTCGTTCGTCTGATGAGGAAGTCTTGGTGAGTTCGAAACGTCACGATTCAATTTTACTTCTTATTGTGGCTGTTTCCTTTGCTTCTTTATATACACGTTACAGTTTGTGCTCAGGGGCGTCACTTGCTGATTCCCCTCAAGGTCTAGCTAGCTCCCCCCCCCCCGGCATACTACCACGATTTTTTTATAACTCTGGTCGTAGTCTAGAAATGCTCCTACAATAGCTCACATTTCACAAATTTTCGAGGGAGGGAGGGGTGGGGGTCGCAGTGCCCAAGAAACTAACCGTGTTCAGTTCGCTTGCTAACCTAGCCCCGCCCAACAAAAAAAAAAAAAAAACTGAAATGACGCCTCTGCTCCTTACCTTTGCTTGCTGCTGATTGGTTTTCATAATGAGATGTTGTTTGTGGGCTCCTTATAGCCAGTACCTAGTGTACATATGCGTGTGCAAGTATGTGTGTGTGTGTATTTACATACATACATGCATACACACACACACACATATGTGTGTTTGTACAAACACACACACACTTAGCCCACCTTGGTCGTGATCATCCCCTCCACATACGAGGAAGCGGCTCCAGGAACTGGCTCTTCATAGGGCCCGGACCGGTCATCATTATCCTCTCCTCTAGGGGCGCCTTTTTCTCCGAGAGGAACACTGCCTTCAGGTGGTTCAAGCAGCTCTCCCCCGCCAGCCTGGCGAAGCGGTTCTGGGACTGGCCCGTGCCTGTTAGCCACGCCGAACGTCTTGTCGAACAAGACCTCGAACGAGGCCTGCGTTCACACGGCTAGGATGTGGTGGTCTCTTTGGATCACGAGGAAGCCGTACGTGGCGTCCTCGCTGTACTCCACCTTCTGCGTAGGCGCGGCTTGCGCTGGAACCTTCCTCCTCGGCGACAGGT
>NW_020872535.1:1010367-1022867 GCF_003789085.1 Penaeus vannamei
TCCCTTCTTGTCTCCATACATATCCTTTAAAATCCTTATTCTGAATCGCAAATCCCCGGAGGACGGTGCCTCTCTTCTCTCACGACCGCGCTTGCTCTTGGCAGCTTCACCGGCGAGTGCAACCACCCCGAGGCCAGGATCCAGTCGTGCCAGGAACCCGGTAACCAGTTCCTCATCGCCAATCAGAAGTTCAACATCACCTTCAAGAAGTGCGAAGGAATCAAGGAGTCCTTCGAAGGAGGTAGGGTTCTTCTCCCAGGGTTTATAACACCGGTACGCACATGCGCACACGCACACAGGAACACCTGAATTAATTATTGCCAGCCAGTGATGAATCAAACTGTCAATGCTGAAAATTGAAGTACACGAACATGATCCTCTTTTCTGTACATAATAAAAAATCATCATATTTAGCAAGGCAATATGTTTTATATAATAGACTTTTCTTAATTTCCACCCACTGCATTCGCCCCCTCACTCCCCTCATTCTGACTAATGGCCAAGCCCCAAGTCCCTCACCTTCGCGCGTCCTCCCCGCAGCCAAGGAGTTCTCGTGTCTCGGCGACTGGTTCGTGGGCAAGAACCACTACTTCGCCGTGGCCAACACGAAGGAGTCTCGGAAGGACGAAAAGTACCGCTGCTTCGTCAGGAACAGGGACGACGACATTTACATGGGCCACTCCATCACCCCAGAGTGCTCGGTCCTGAACACGCCGGAGAACAGTCCCTTCAGGTTCAGGATGGACCCAGGTGAGTGGGGTGGAGGGGGAAGAGGGAGAAGAGAGAAAAGGTGAGGAGAGAGAGGGAGAAGGGGAGGAAAGAGAGGGAGAGGGAATGAAATAAGCAGGAAAAGAAAGGGAAGAGAGAGAGGGAGGGAAAGCGGAGGGAAGGGTGAGAGGAGGAGAAAATAGAGTACCGTATAATACAAAAGAAAATGTCAACAAATGTATTAGTTTACAAAAATGTAACTCCACTGTCAGAGACGATCAAACAGCCAATGGTCCTTATCCACTCTAAAACCGCAACCCGCCCAACAGTGAAGCAAGAGACGGTGAACCCCGGGTGCCTCCTGCCGAAGAACTTCAGCGGGGAGTGGGTCAACACCGCCCACACCGAGGCCGACGTCTTCATCAACCAGACCCACATCATCGAGACGACCTACCCTGACGAAGGTCGTTTCAGGAGGACTATTTACGTGTGCAGGGAACAGAGGGACAACCGGTTCATGATGGCCAGGCTCAACATTGACGGTTGGTAAGTGCAGGGAGGAGGAGGGAGGGAGGGAGGGAGGAGGGAGGGAGAGGAGAGGAGGGAGGGAGGAGGGAGAGGAGGAGAGAGGAGAGGAGAGGAGAGAGAGAGAGGAGAGGAGGGAGAGAGAGGAGAAGAGAGAGAGAGAGAGAGAGAGAGAGAGAGAGAGAGAGAGAGAGGAGAGAGAGAGAGAGAGAGAGAGAGAGAGAGAGAGAAGGAGAGGGAGAGAGGAGAGAGAGAGAGAGGAGAGAGAGAGAAGAGAGAGAGAGAGAGAGAGAGAGAGAGAGAGAGAGAGAGAGAGAGAGAGAGAGAGAGAATCCTTCGATGGTTAACAATGATCAATAAAAGTTGTAACAGAGCTACTGCAGTATAATGACGGGCCACACCCTCATAAAACGCGGAATGACTTGCATCTGCGCTTGGCCCACAGGTAGTGGGGTTAAAACGTTTTGTTTATGACGTCATCTCCTGTAACAGTAGACTCTTGTCAATCAGGGATTGTCTCACATCACACCATGGGTAGAATATTCAGCAGAGTTTCCATGTAAACAATATATTATAAATAACAAATGGCATCAACACAGGAATTTCAAGTCAATGAGAACACATATAATTAATTAATTGAGGATCCAAAACCTTGTTCATAACAATGATAGCGAAACTCACACACAGGTAATCAGTACACAATGTCTTCTGAGAAATTATGCTGTATTATTCCACAATCACATAGTTCCAAATACAATAATGGTTTAACTTACATCATGGCACCTAGAGTTAAATATCCCGAACACCAACATTTACATTTCCTCGGTAAACTGATAATAAATCACCATGACAGGCCACCAAAATTTAGAATTCCATCAAAAGTACTCTCAAGAACAAAATATATTCAAACAAAGTTCTTACCTTATGTCTATAAATCAGAATTTGATCAATTCAAGACTCCTAATTCCGAGGCAGCCTTCACGTGTTCCGCTCAACTTGTAAACAACGTTGACAGAAGAAACTCGCAATGCGCAACGTTTTCCATAACTAAACAATGTATTTTCATTAGAACAAATTCGATAACTCTCCCTTTACAGTTTAACAAAAAAAATCACATAAGTAGATACTTCAGATGTCCATAGTTTTCAAAATTCATGCATATTTCTAAAATACACAATAATAATATAGATTCCAATATTATTTACAATGAAGTACACCTATTTGATTCACTATTATTTCCAAAATAATACAGCTACTACGTCTTACATCATTTTAACGTCAGACTGCAGAGGTCGCTAGAGACGCACCGCAGACATTTCAACTCGAAAGTGGTGTATCTTTGTTAAGCTAAATCTTTTGATTAAAACTTACGAGATTGTTTTTCGTTAGTGTCGAATATTCGGTCTAAAGTTACCTCATGTTACCCAAGTCGAGAGTCTCATCATTTCGTAAAAGACATCACACTCGTAAGGAATTTGAAAATAGAGAAAGAAGAAAAGACGCCAATGAGAAAAAAAACAAACTGATACACGTCCCCCTAACTCTCCACCGTCTCCACCCCCTCCCCCTCCAGCCAGAAGGACTACGTGTGCTTCGAGTTCGTGCCTCGCCACCACAACATCATCCGCTTCAGGAAGGGCAGGGAGATGATCAAGGAGGAGTTCTCGACGGTGTGTTCGTATGTGCAGTTCCAGAGCGGCCGGGAGTGGAACTACGACCTTATGTTAGGTGGGTACAGGGCCGGTATTGGTATGCCTTCTTTTTCGTTGACATTATCACAGAAAGTTTTTTTTTTTTTGTATTTGTGATAAGTATCATTTACGTATTTTTTATAATAGTATATATACAAAGGTTGCTTTATGACTTGAAAAACTGATGTCTTAAGTATTCATTACTATATTTCCTTAGGATTTCGAAGTTTGTATTGTTTTGGTCCGTTGATGCATGGTCCCTAAATTAAAGGAAGTCGACCTTCTGTGAAAGAGAACACCAAAGAACTAGTAAAAGTGTTAGATCCTCAAGACGGTGAAACGTTAATTTGTTTTTCCACAGAAATGCAGGTCGTGGTATGGTAGCATGTGTCGAGATACAGATACTTGACTTTTTCTTGAATGGGGTTATTAAATATGTTTGCCACTGTGTGGCTGACCAACTGTACTTGGGTACTTTATTTTCAATCTGCTGTATTCCGTGTTTGCTTTGAGTTTATTTCATTTTTTATAATTTGTATAATTTCCCCTTATGATCTTTTATTTGCTTTTATGTATTATTTTCATTTCAACTTCCCCATAGAAATGTCAGGAATTTTATTTTCTCTCCTTAAAAACCCCTTTACCGCCACCGCAGCCAAGGACCCGGTGCCCGTCAAGTGCCCAGTGGCTGGCAAGTTCAACTTCACCCAAACCGGAGAGCTGAGATTCGAGACCCGTATCCTTGGGGGCGTGACCAAGAGCCCTTGGGATCACATCTACTGTCGGGAGAACATCTCCGATCTTTCGGTCTGCGACCAAGACCAGAAAGAGATATGGATCGATGCCCATTACTGTATTAGCGTCGACGCCTACGGCAGACATGTTGATATTTATTGTACGTTACGAGCGTTCGCGCTGTATACGCTCTCATCCTTTTTTTAGTATATGTTTAACCCCTTTGTCTTTCTCCTTTTATTTGTGGTGTTTGGGGTTTGGTCTGATACAGGTACCTCTCTTCACAGCTTTTTTTCTACCTTCCCTCTCACTTTAGCTTTTGGTCAAGAAACCCTTATGGTTACAGCCTCCCCTCCCGCTCTCCTCTACGTGCTGGGCTTCCACTAACATTGCCTGTTGCCAGACTTGTCACCTTTGTTTACCTTTTCAATCAGCTGTTCTTCTCACTTTGGGTTTCTGTGTTCGTATCACCTTTTAACATTCGGTACACTAATTCGACCTCCTTTTTGGTGTTACCTCTAAGTGTTTTTGGTTTTATTAATAATCATTTGCTTTCAGAGGATTCTTGTATGGCCGTTATATTTCCATTATATTTTAAAACATTTGACGGACTCGTGTGCTAGGGAGGTATATGTTCTGATGTATATATTTTTTCTTCTCTCCTTGTCTTTCTTTTATCTTCCCTTCTGTCCCCCCACTTTCCTTTACTTTTTTGTTTTCAATGGTTTATCTGCTTCTTTCCTTCTTCCTCCATCTCCCTCTCCCTCCTCCTCCCCCCCCTCTCTCTCTCTCTTTCTTTCTCTCTCTCTCTCTCTCTCTCTCTCTCTCTCTCTCTCTCTCTCTCTCTCTCTCTCTTCTCTCTCTCTCTCTCTCTCTCTCTCTCTCCTCTCTTCCCTCTCCTCTCTCTCTCTCTCTCTCCCTCTCCTCCTTCTTCTTCTTCTTCTTCTTCTTTCTTCTCTTCTTCTTCTTCTTCTTCTCCTCCTCCTCCTCCTCCTCCTCCTCCTCCTCCTCCTTCTTTCTTCTTCAACTACCGCTCCTCACCCCCCTTCCCTTCTTTCTTCTTCCCTCCTCCTCCCCTCCTTCCTCTTCCACCACCTCTCCCTCTCCGCTCCCCCCCCCCCCACCCCTCCCCGGCGCGCGCAGGAAAGGACCCCCAGCCGGTGCGCTGTCCCGTGGCCGGCAAATTCAACTTCACGCAGGCGGGCGAGATTCCCTTCGTGACCCGCGTGTTGGGGGGCATCACGGTGGCTCCTCGGCCGGGCATCCTGTGCAAGGAGCGGCTGTCGGACCTCTCGGTGTGCGACGAGGGCCAGCGGCAGCTCACGATCGAGGCCAGGAAGTGCATTTCCGTGGACCCGTACGGCCGGCATATCGATATATATTGTATGTGGAACGGCTTTCCAGGAGCTCTCGGGGATGTCGTTCTCGTTGTAGTGTTTGGATTTTTTTTTTTTTTTTTTTTTTTTTTTTTTTTTTTTTTTTTTTTTTTTTTTTGGCTGCCGAATGTTTTTTTTCGGTAGTTTGGAAAGTGATCGGCGTGTTCGAATGGTATGTCTATAAACGCGAATGTCTTTTGGATTTTTTTGCTATATATCTGAATGCGGCTTATGAGCATTTTCGTTTTTTTCTGCCTGATGCTTTTTATGGCATGATTTTTTATTTGATTTTGCATCCTCCTCATGAGGCCATCGCGCTCATTGTCCTTATTCTTTTTAGCGAATTTGAATTTGTACTTTAAGATTATTTCCAGAAAAAGGTAAACATCAACAGCGTCTTTTATTTTTTCATGTTTGAGGCCCGAGTGCTTTGCAACTTGACCATTAAAGCCTGCGGAAAATCAATTACAAATGTATATATAGGCCAGACATTTTCATGATTTGTTTTATTGTCATAATTTATAGTCTGCCTTTGCATGTCCATCTCTTTTCCGTTTCTGATTTCCTTTCTTCTGATTCTAATCTAAACCTGCATGTGTATGCATGTCCAAAGATCCAAGTTCAAGATCATATATCAAAGTATATCTATGTCACAGGATATGTCGTATTTCCTCTCTCAGTGGTAAATATATTTGAAATACGAATAGAAATGAAGCTAAAATACCCTTCAGTGTCTCTGAACCCCGCTAACGACAACATACCCAACAGCTGACCCAGACTACAAGCTGAAGTGCGTCGGGTACTGGAAGGAGAACCTCAAGTCCTACCTCATTACCTACGACGAGCTGGATCCTTACTCCAAGTACAGGTGCTGGGTAAGTCAAGGAGGTTGTGAGTACCGACGCCCACCTTGCTTACTTACCCTTTTAGATTCCTTGAGGTAAGTAAGCGAGGTGGGCGTCGATTGTCGGGATTGAGGTTTCACTGTTTAAGGACCCTTCTGCCACAAGAGGGGACTGGAAAGAGAGGGGAGAAGAGAGAGAGAAAGAGGAGGGGGTAGAAGAGAGAGAAAGAGGAGGATATATATAAAGAGGGATAGATAGGAAAAAAAAGGAAAAAGAGAGAGAGATGGAGAGGAAGAGTTAGAGTTATAGAGTTATATATATATGTTTGCCTTGCAGGTTTACCAGAGAGCTGACCTGAACAAGATCCTGATGTCCCAGAGCGTCGGCCCCTTCTGCAACCTGCATCAGACGGTGCACGGAACGGGAGGGGGCTCGGCCGTGGCGATCAAGATGGTGGAGTACGAGAGAGAACGTAAGTAGAACCAGCTGGATAAGGGTGCGATTGTGTATATGAATAGTGAGAGAAAAGAGAAAAAAGAGAAAGACAGAGAGAGAGAGAGAGATGGGGTGGAGAAAAGAAAAGGGGGGCTTGAGAGAGGGGAGAGGAAGAGGAGATAAAGGGGGTAGAGGAAAGAGGGAAGAAGAAGGGGGGGTAGAGAGAGAGAGAGTGGGTAGAGAGAGAAGAAAAGAAGGAAAACATGAGTAGAGAAAGAAATAGAAGGAGACAGAGGGGGAGAGAGGAGATAGGAGGAGGGGAGAGAAATAAGGTAAAGAGGAGAGAAAGAGAAAAATGGATATATATAAGAGAGAGAGAAAGACAGAGAGAGAGAGAGAGTATGTCTGGATTTTTATTTCTGTGTACACACACATTAATAATCGTAATTGGATACATGCATTCAATGTATTTTTTACATATACATGTATATTTATATTCATAGATTCACACGTGTAACTTCGTAGCTATTTGGCTCATCTTTGCATCTATTCACTTTTCTCGTCCCTGACACCACCTAATCATGCCCTCCCCTCCCCCTCCCCCCAGACGACCGATGCCCCATGCACTTTGACGACGGCGCCAACCCCTGGCAGGAGCCCGGCAGTCAGATCCACAAGTTCCGCTTCACAGCTGGCTCGGAATTCGTCAGCGCCTCCCTCGTCACGATCCTGCTCAGCTTCGTCGTCAGCTGGCTGCTCTCGAGGAAGCCCTGAGGGGAGTGGAGCGAGGAAGCGAGGAAGCCAGCTGGAGAGACGCCTCGGAGGTGTTCTGCCACAGGAGGTTTCCTTTGCGTGAGAGATAAGTGAATGTGGATGAGGGCGCGGCGATCCCTCTTTGCAATACGATCAGGGGCGAGTGAAAAAGGAAGGAACGGGAAAGATTATGTAACGAAATTAAATGTTCATAGTGATGTCACTGCATGGACATACGAAAATCTAACGAATCTCTTCAGACACTTGATCAAAATCTTAATTATTCGTGGATTCATTTGCTAAATCGTAAATAAAATTGTGTGCATGTGTGTGTATATAGGCTGATAACAAAGATAACTCTCCTGAATCCCGCTCTTAGGTTTAAATGTCAGATATTTGTTCAAGAAAACACTTTATATTGATACAAGTGTTTTGTTAATTGTATATAATATGCGTTCAATCAATTACATTTGATATTTTAGTTGTCATTATACAGCTGCAGTTATAATTTAGTGTACACGTTAGACCACCACACCTTTTTTGATGAATTTTGTATACTTTTTTTGTGATACAATACTGTTTTTCTTAATATACTTTATTTGTATCTTTTTAATGGAGGACCAAACACGGACCCAGTGACGAATCTGATCATGTTAAAGGTATAAAGATATTAGGATGTAATTAACTCACAAAAGTAATTAGAATCAATATTAGCTTTATTTACGAGTTATCTCCGATGCAGATCCTTAAATGGGTTTCACAGCTCTGCAAACTGGGACTGAATGCTAATCCGTAATTCACTAAGTTTCACATTTTTACTTACTTTTCCATCCGTCCGAACTGAGTGACCAATCCTGCCTTTCTGTTTTGGCTTTTTATCTGTGGAATAACAGAGAAAAGCGCCGTTCTCTTCCCAGGAGATGCATGAGAAGGGAATGAAAAGTTGCCAAATTATATCTCTGTATATTACTCTGTCACAAAACTATGTACTCACCCTGTACTGAGTGTTTCTTCATCTGTGTGTACTTTGGAACTGTATTCCGTCCAGTGGAAGACATACAAGAAATATATTATTTTTCTCTACTTTGAATAAATGTTTGTTTCAAATCTGCCTTTCTTTTGCTTTTCCATATTTTTTTGAAAATTTAAATACCTTGTCTTATTTCAGTTTTACCCAATGCCGAAAATCCTCATGGCCCCAAATCTTCTGCACATATATTAATTATACAAAATATAGGTCGTGATGAGATGCCAGCCTACAAAGACGAAATCCTTGGCCAATACTGTTCTCTGATTTTCACCGTAAGGTATTTTAAACAATGCAAATACAAACAGGTATTTAATGTTTGAAAGACTGGTTGGCATTTGTCCTTTGTGTATGTAATTCACGTGTGTATGGCAAATTTGTTTGTTCCTAAATACGTATATGTAGATTCTTTTTTTGTTTTCTTTTCTTTACTCTCTCTCTCTCTCTTTACTTTCTACTCTCTTTCTCTATATAGTTTTCTCTCTACTCTCTGTATCTTTCTATCTTTCTCTCTACTCTTTCTCTCTCTCTTTACTTTCTACTCTCTTTCTCGATGTAGTTTTCTCTCTACTTTCTGTATCTTTCTCTCTCTCTCTCTCTCTCTCTCTCTCTCTCTCTCTCTCTCTCTCTCTCTCTCTCTCTCTCTCTCTCTCTCTCTAGCTCTCTCTAGCTCTCTCTAGCTCTCTCTAGCTCTCTCTAGCTCTCTCTAGCTCTCTCTAGCTCTCTCGCTCGCTCACTCTCTCACTCTCTCTCTCTACTTTATTCGGTCTTTCCATTCTTAAAAAGATCTTTGAGCTTTTGATGTACAGTAATACAAGAAGGATAAATCAAAAATTACTAAAGTATTGGAAGTAAAATAAAATAAAATAACATACATATGGATTGTCCTTTTATTCTAAAAGACAACGACAGTTCATAAGTGGAGTTCTTCAAGCATTTTAATATATGTACTGCATGTTCGGCCAAAATAACGGAAATGGATGTCCCTTCAGCTTGTGCATAAGCGTTTAAACATTATACATGTCATATGACCCAGACAAGATACTATCCTCGCAAAACAAGGAATAGGAAGACGAGGAGAAGGAAAAAAATCTCTTGTATTTAGAAGATGGTGAAGAAGAAGAAGAATGAGGAGAGAAGAAAGAAGAAGAGAAAAGAAGAAGGAAGAAGAAGAAGGAGGAAGAAAAAAAAAAAAAGAAAAAAAAAAGAAAAAAAAAAAAAAAAAAAACTTCACATCCAACTGAACCCTTCAACCTCCCTTCAACCCTCGTCCGATTCCCCTCACCCCGACCTCACCTTCACCTCGCAAATGTACCACCGTCTGTACTCGTCGCAGCTCTTGGCCTTCATGCTGTGAGTGCCAGCCCCGTCGACGACCAGGCACTCGCCCAGGCCCGGCGGCTGCGAGTACATGCGGTGCTCGATGGACACGGGCCGCCCATCCACCCAGCGCCAGTCGTGGAAGCCGGAGCTGTTGTCCACGCGCCCGCCGACGAAGTAGTAGCCGTAGCCTGCGAGTCGGAGAGTTGGTAGTCGCTGTGGTGGTGGTGGTGGTGGTGAGTGGTGGGGGGGTTGATGATGATGATGGGTGGTTGTGGTGGTGGTGATGATGATGGTAATGATGATGATGTTGATGTTGATGATGATGACGATGATGATGATGGCGACGCGATAGTGATGGTTTTAATGGGGATGATGATGGTGATCATGTTCAGGATGATGATAATGATAATGAGAAGACTAATAACAATCCTAATTATATTCATAATAATAATGAAAGAAATCATAACAATATTCATAAAAAATGATAATAGTATTAACATCAACAACAATAATAATAGTAATGATGATAATATCAACAATGATAATAATGATGGTAATGATGATGATGATAGTAACAACCATAATAATGATGATGATAACAATAATGATGACTGATGTTTATAATTATGACAATAAAAATAATATCAATAACAACAATGGTACTAATAATTATAATACCATTATCATAAATAATAATAATATCAATGATCATAACAATAATGAAATCAACGATAACAATGATGATAATATCATTAATAATAACAATGATGATAATGATAAAGATGCTGATAAATATAACATCAATAACAATTGTAATAATACTAGAATAACAATGGCAATATTATTATTATCATTATCAAAGATAATGATAATGATAATGATGATGACAGTAAAAATAATGATAAAAATAATAATACTGAGGATAACAGCAGCAACATCAGCAGCTATATCAGTCCTATTCTATTGAGTTTGGTCTGCGCGGGGAACAAAAATATTTGGTCATATTCTGTCCGCCCAAATGCAGTTCTCGGGTAACTTTCTGCGCGCGCTTAATTCTTTTTTGAATCATCTTCCGCGCATAAAATTCTTTTGACCTTTCCGCGCACTTGTTTCACCATCAGTCCGCACAAATGGAGACAAAATTATGTTTTTCGCGCATAAAGAAATGTAATATACCCCGCGCAAGAAAAATACTCTACAGTGTGGTATCATCCCTAATTACTATTACAAAACACTCTCTCGGTGGCTCTTGCCCCTTCCTCCACCTCCACGTGCGGCGAGCAATCCCACTTACCTGACGAGGAGATTTGTCTCGTGTAGTCTTTCAAGGACCAGTTGTCTGTGGGGTGGGCGAGGTCGGCGCCCATCCGCCCACAGGCAAAGCGTGCCTCCGCCCACGTGGCCCTCTCCTTGCCCGAGTGGTAGTAACAGCCGCCAGCCATCCACTGGAAGGGATCCTGGCACTCTGGTTTGGAATCAAGAGTCGGTGTGAGAATCCTTAAACTAGTGATGACGTTGTTATGAGAGACGTAGTTGGGCATCGTTACTGTTGTCGCTGCTAACGTTTACCAGGATAGCTCTCTTTTTATTCTGATGTTTTTTTTCTTTTTTGATAAACAAACGTAACCAAAATACCCTAGTCTGTTGCAGCCTAAACGACACACTACCTGTAGCCGAAGGATACTCCAGCTCGAGGCGGGCGATGTCATTCATCTTCTGAAATATTCCTTCCTGTAGCTTCTCCAGCCTCTGCTGTCGCTTCTCGATGTCCGTCCAGAGATCCTTCGTCTTGAATTCGCAGCTGGGGACGTCGTCGAGAGCTGCCTGCAGTCTTATCAGCGCGGCCAAGAGCGGTTCCGTCGGCGCGTCTCTCCCTTGGGCAGCCGACGCGCCCGCCGCCAGCAGCAGCAGCGCCACCGCACGCCCACACGCAGCCATCGCCAGAGCCACACTACCCGCCTCAGCGAGACTCCCTCGCCATGCCGGAGGTCGGGCGCGCTTATTTTCATTGACTGTTTTCCTTTGTTGACATTATCGTCTTATAGACAACAATTGTGTAGTAGGTGTCATTAATAGTGCTCTTATAAGCAATAGTTTTAGCATGGCAACTGCAATATTCCTTGCCATTGTCAGTTTTCCATTCATTCATTTTGCAGTAGCTTGTGCAGTGTCCCATTAATGGGCTGTAATGCTCACCTTCCTGCATCTTCTTCGAGATGGTTGTAATTCACATGCTTATGTTGACACATCCTTCTTTCTGTAAAATATCAATTTTGCGATTTTTTATTATTATCAACTTTTCCTAATCATCCTATCGCATAAACCAACTCCATGATTCTAAAAAACTTGCAAAAAAAAAAAAAAAAAAAAAAACGCTACGTTAACTCTTTTTTTTATTCTTTCTTTTTACCGTCTCCTTCCTCATCTCTCTCTCATTTATATATGTGTGTATATATATAATATATTATATATATATATATATAATAATATACATATGTATGTATATATATATATATATATATATATATATATATATATATATATATATATATATATATATATATATACGCGTGTGTGTGTATGCACACACACACACACACTTGTTATTTTCTCCTTCCCTCATCTCTCTCACATACATATATATGCGTCTGTGTGTGTGTGTGTGTGTGCGCGTATTATTATGTGTGCATGCATATATACACTCCCATGTGTGTGTGTGTGTGTATGTATGTGTATATATATATATATATATATATATATATATATATATATATATATATATATATATATATATATATATATATATATATATATATATATATATATATATATATAATATCCCTGCCATCTCCCTTTTTCTGTTCCTTTCACCGACCAAGCTTGCCACCCTCCCCTTTCTGGCCAGACCTCTGTCTCACTTGCCCCATTTATTCGCTCTCTTCCTACCACTCCCCTCGGCCTATATCCTTTACTGTATGAATGTCGTTTTGCGCATCCTTCTCGTCGCCATAGTGCTCGTGTCTCCAACTTCAGTGCCATTATTCTCCACGACCTCAAGGCCAGTGTATGCCATGTGTCAAGC
>NW_020872535.1:1037867-1040367 GCF_003789085.1 Penaeus vannamei
ATGGTTAACAACTAAAATCAGACCAGGAATTGAAGTAAGTGGAAGCAGCAGTTAGAATCGAACCTCATGAAGTCAAGGTAGATAGCCTGATAGCAGAATGTTTGAAAATACATAAAGAAAACTTGAATTTGAAGGAATTGATGGATAACTTGCGCAACAACACAGCCATTTAGAGAGAGAATCCTGAAAAGTCTGACAAGAAAATAAATAGGTCAAGGATAAAAAAGGAAGGAATAGAAACAAGATTGGCAACGGTAGTCAATTCCTAACAAAGAATCTTCAAAAAAAGTTGATGAAGTAATCAAAGCACGAGTAATTGTTATGCAGATTGAAAGCAATTCGTCAAGCAGCCAGGCTCAAGTAACGGAAGAGGCAAAAAGATAACAGTTACATATACCGATGTGTCAGAGGTAAAACAAACAGTAAATTAAATGGAAAAAAAGGAAATTACATCATCACAAATGAAGAAATAAAGACACAGCTTGCAGACACGGTAAAGAAAAATGAATTTAAGTCACACCTTGGCTACACGCAAATCATATTGCTAATTTGGCTAATGTAAACAAGGACACAGTCATATTGGGACACGAAGAAAAAGTTGTAGAAGATGGAATCGAACGAAACAAGGACAAGAAATCGGTTGTCAACATTCTCAAGGTCGTAATTCCCGAATTCTCGAAGCAGAATATCATAGCTCACAGCAGGTTGGGATTATTCGAAAAGGGAAAGGAACGCCCTTTGAACTATAATACTGTCTGCTACAGAAAAAAAGGGAAGTACAATTACAAAAGAGGTGATAATAAAAGCCTTAAAGATTTCTTTCATGGGAACCACTCCTGGACGATGAGAATCTTGATGAGAAGGTAATATTCAAGATCTTGCGGTCTATACAAAAGGAGTAGAAAAAAAATACATCAAGATTCAAAACTGAAACAAAAAATGGCCAAACGTGGTTCAGTGATAAATGAAAGAACGTAAGAGAACACAAGCAGCTCCTTTGGAAAAGATTCAGAAGACATTAGATCTCAGACAGTGTATGAAGGGTATAAAGTAAGGAGAAATGAGTATACCCAAACCATGGAGCCGAAATTAGACTTTGAAGGTTGAAGTACTTGAAAAAAAAAATACTATTGTGGAAATTAGAACACCTAGGTGGAGTGAAGGGCAAATTCCTCGAATGGATGGAAGACTTCCTTCATGAAAGACAAATGAGCTCTGTAATTAAAAGGGAACACTCTATATGGCGACGAGTTAGCTGAATACCTTTGCAGACGGCGTGATAATAAAAAAGAATAATAGACTCGTCTCATAGTCATGTGGAGTTGTCATTGGAAAATGGAATTCAATACCAATAAATGTCATGCAGTCAGGTTCGGAGAAAGTAGAAATCGGCCATTCTACCAATGTAGATTTAGAGACGCAATATAAAACACAGTAGATAGGAAAAAAGACCTTAGAATAATCAGAAACAGGAACCTGAGCCCAAAAGATCATATAATGGGAAAGGTCCATAAAATGCTACGTCTGACTGCCCACATGAAGAGGGCATTCGCGTACGTGACGAAGATATGGTAAAGATAATTATTACAGTCATCATAAGACCTAGTGTAGAGTACGGTGCAGTGTTATGGAGTCCACACTTTAAAAAAATATATATAGACAAATTGGAAAGAGTCCAAAGAACATCCACAATATGAACACTTACTCTAAGAGATATGAGCTATGAAGATACAGAAAATATGGTGCTTTGGAAGGAAGAAGGAAAAGGGGTGACATGATTATGCTGTTCAACTATTTACAGGAGAGTGAGGTTAAACAAAGATGAGTAAAATTTAGAACACAGGAGGGACGAGAGGACACAATGAAAAGTTGAAAGTATAAAGAGGCGATAAAGATCTCAAAAAAGTTCAGTTTCCCAAACAGAACTACTGAAACATGGAAGAGTCTTCCAAATAACGGTGTGTATACCAAATACGGGCGTCAATTTAATTTAGATATAGCAAATGGGACCATCTGATCTTAGCTCTTCTCCCGTATCAAAACAACTAGGTAAGAACACACACACACATGCATACATACATGCACAAACGGACACACATACACAAATACAAATTTAATACACACGCGCACAGACATAGATAGACTGATAGATATATAAGATAGATAAAAGGATAAATAGATAGATAATCAGATGGATAGATAGACACAGACAAATAGATTTATTCATTAGTTGATAGGTAAATAGACAGATATATGTACAAATAGATAGATATATGAATGCCCAAGTCAATATCAGAAACGAAAGAATTTGTTGACATTTGCAACATTAAAGCAATTATATAAAATGAGCAAGTTACCCGTAAATTCCTTTGGTTTTCTGTATTCCAATTTTTTAAGGTAGACTATAGTATACGGCCCAAGAACCGCGATAGTTTGTAACAAGAATAAAATTTACCAAATTTTTTATACATAGCACCAGTTATTATCTCTTTCATTCAGT
>NW_020872535.1:1052867-1055367 GCF_003789085.1 Penaeus vannamei
AATATAATGCAGTATTATCTATTCTGTGTCAGGGAAATAGTAAATGAAGGTAAAACTAAGCACATTGCTGGGCATTTAAGGTATATTGTTATTTCAGATATGCACATAATGTAATAGGAGTTGGCGCATTTGTTGTGAATGATGATGATGAATTGCTTGTCGTGCGAGAGAGATTTCACACAAGACCTCACTGGAAGCTACCTGGTGGTTACGTTGAACCAGGTAATACAAACAGTACTTTTTAAAATAGTGATAGAAAAAGAGTGTTTATCAATACAATTTGCATCACTTGAGTTTTATAATATAATGTGATTGTAATTTATAGACACAGATATCCACATGCATACCCGTGCCCACTCCCACACAAAATACAGTTCCCACTCTCACTCTCAACCCCCACCTTCACCCCAGGCCCACCCTACCCCCTTTCCAACTCCCATTCATACACCCCACCTCAACCCCTCTCACACCTACATTAATATTTGCTCAAGCTTTATATGTACACTCATGAAAAAAAATCATACTTTGTGTTGACACTGAAAGAGACCGAAAAGCTAACAAGGTCTCAATGATCACAGGTGAGGACTTGAGCACAGCTGCCATCAGGGAAGTTAAAGAAGAGACTGGAATAGAAGCCGACTTCATGTCTTTGGTGTCCTTCCGCCATGTGCATGGTGCCAACTTCAACTGTTCCGATATCTATTTCATTGTCCATATGCGTCCGAAAAGTAAAAATATTACAATGTGTGAGAGAGAATTGGCAGCATGTGAATGGATGAAGGTATTTTTTAATTCATTTTCTTTTTTTAGCTTGTTATGAAACTGGAATTACTTCTGATATAGATGGTTTACAATAACTTTGAAGATATTTACTATAAGATAAGATGTAATTTTTTCATTGTGTTTCAGCTGGAGGAGTATATCAACCATCCATATGTCCATGAAACAAATAGGTTCTTTGCGGAGCGTTTCCTAGAATGCCGCAAAAATGGAATTCAGATTGAGGCCAGCAACATCTTCAGTGGAGCTTTTAAGAAGAACCAGGTTATTTATAGTATCAATTTCCAAAATGCTCAGTCATCAGATGGAAAGAATGACCAGGAAAACACAAGCTGTTCAGATGTGGTTAATGGTGGTCCAAAGATATAGTTTGCGAGAAATTTCAGCATGATTTTTATGATTTTTATCGAAGTTTATGAAATGTTGTATTTAATGTACCTTATTCTGTTATTATTTTATTTATGGTTTTATGATATTTATTATTTTTCAATAAATTTCTATATCCACAAGGTTTTCTATATTATATGTTGATATGTACATAAAATTTTCAGATTTAAAAACATGAGTGCATAGGACAATATGTACTTTTTTAGTGAAAATTGATTTGTTTTTATATTCCCTCATGATCATTACATTAATTTTAATCCATTTCTATTTAGACTGAATGTGCCTCATCAAAGGTAATGAACCGTCAATGAATGGTATTAGTGACTGGTGCTTACGTCCTTCTGCAATCTGACATTACACTGGTTGTACATACACTGTTTTTTATTTGAAAAATAGATTGCATGTTTTATTTAGTTACTTAGAAATGACACTGGTATGTTGTAGAGATTGATGGATGGTTTAAGATTGTTAATAAGTGAACTGACAATAATATCTTTGAGATGCACATATTGCAGAAATAATTTGTTACACTCATGTTGGTGATGCATGAAAACGTTTATAGTTTGTGCATATGTGTATTTGTGTGCCCATGTGTCTCTGTGTGTGTATGTGTGCATGTACGCATGCATTGGTGTATGTGTTTGTGAGAGAAACAAAGAGACCGAGTGAGAGTGACACCATGTGTTTGGACATACATGACTTTGTGCCATCAACTTAACTACCTAAATTATGCACAAATATAGGAAAAATATTACTGTATATATGAAGCGACATCAGTTCATTTAATTTATTTGATAATTCATGTATCAGTAATTGTATTGACAGTCAGAATATTCGTGAATAATGTCTGTGTTATGTATATACTGAAGTATATTTTTAGTATATGACTTATGGGGCAAATGTGTAAAATTGTATAAATATTTATGAATGTAAAAATGTTTGTGCAGCAACCAAGTAGTTTTCAATCTCTTTGTTATTTAATGAATGAAAAATAATCTTTAAAAATTATGATTTTCATTCTCATAATTTTTCAGTGAATTACAAAAGTAAACAGTATATATTGTGTATGATTAAAGCTACATGTACAATAAGAGAGTTATATTCATTGATATATCCCTTTATATTTCTATAAGTGAATAAGCCTGGACTGAGTTACAAGTGCCCAATAGACTGCCAATTCCACAGTTAGAAGCATTCAATTATGTCACATGCTTAAATGTTATATACTGTAGACTAGGATGCATAGTTGTCAGAATCTCATAACATCTCTGACTGCAAACCGGAATGTAATGCTAAACATGTATAAGCAGCTGATGTTGAAGATGTTTCTGTT
>NW_020872535.1:1060367-1075367 GCF_003789085.1 Penaeus vannamei
ACACCATATAGCTGAATGACAAAAAGGAAATGAGTTTTGACACACCAGGGTAAATATCTTCCATGAATACAAAGGATACATACAAAAATCATTGACAGCATTGCCCTATTAATATGAGTTAAATATATCACAATTTTCTTTAAGCAAGTAGCACCCTTATTTTGTTGCTGCTGTTAACTGACTATGCACTTGTCATCTGCAATCTTGACTTTATAGGAAAATACACATTAATAAAAGAAAAATGTAAATGTATAATTCCAGTAGCATCTATTAATTCAACAGTGAATTCTGTTGGTTGATATATAATCTTGAGATTCAATAATCTTAACACATACAATTTGCATGCTAGAGCACACATTTCTTCATATCACAATCATCTGTGCAGGAAGTTCTCTTGAACACAGTCTTCAAAATGCAACACATTTCAAATTGCAAGTCCCATATCTTAACTAAAAGATAAGTTTAATTTAAAGATCCTTTGCTTGTTCAAACTTTAGAGGTCTTCTAGGCCAGTCTGTTTTCTCCATTGCCCTTGTGCTTGATGCATAATACTTTTTCAATTTCTCAAGTGTTGGGTTCATATTTACAAAAATCCATTCTTTGACTGTGTATTCATCAAATACATCTGAGAGGGCTGTTTCAGCATCCTTCATCAACTTGTTATAATCAAACAAAAGCATTGACAAATCCTGTAAACCTTGCTCCACATGCTGAGGACTGGCAAAATTATTTTCAATGTTATAGTCAGTGACCCAGCCAGTTACATGAGGATTATGCAACATTACATCTATGTCTCTTTTCAAAATATACAATCTCTGAGACACTTCATAGACTGCACTTCCAGGGAAATCACATTTGTTGGGATACTCCAGGTATTGAAGATCAAGATTCAGAAATGAGCTGCATTTTAGTACATCTCCTACACGTGCCAGAGCTCCGTGATCTGCTTTCTGCTCTGCAATGTACATGAGATTAACAGCAAGAGATGGAATTGCTTGAGGAAGCAGCTCACATAATATAGAGAAGTGATCAAACCTCTGCCATCCAGTGAGCACAATACCACGGAAAGGAATGGTGCTCTTATACATGCCTAGAACTTCCATCCATTCTTTTGTGGTTTTAGTCAGATCGGTCATTGATGATTTGAAAAATATAACTCTCTGGATCTGTTCACTTCATAACATTGCACTAGCAACACACAAATTCCAATCGAAGAACTGCTGAATATTTAATTCCCAAATGCATCTGCACAAGAACAGCGTCACACCATATATATTATTAGTATTTACCATAATCCATAATCTCTAGCAGCTGCCCAACCTGAGCATTCTGGATTGCCCTCAAAAAGGAACCTTTCCTAAAATCATCCACATATGTCTGAATATCATGAGTTTCTTTTACATATCTGGCAACAGTTTTAACATAGATGCAAAATATAATAGTTTCTTTTACTTATTTCTGGAATTTATCATTATATATTATATAAGTCATATAAATTGCACTATGAGCTGGTATCACACTCTCTCCAAGGTTGTACACTTCATCTGAGCCAATGTGGAGCCAGTTTAAGTTCTAGGATGCATTTCACAATCTGATCAATATCATCATTCTAATCAGTGGAATAGTTTTATTATTTGTAGGTAACAAATAACCTGAGGATAATTTTTGGAACTTCTCTCGAAGATTCTGCAAATTCTTTTAGCTTTAACACGTATATCCATGTGGCCAAAGGTATTGGATTAATTGGATTATCGTAACTCAAGATTATTCTTCTTTGCAACTTCAAGCATGTCTGCAATGTCCCCTTTGGCATAGGCATTATGAGCAGAAAGAGACTCTAACTTTCCCCAATATGGAAACAATATTCACCATACTACAATAAGCAGTCATATGTCACACTAAAAGAGCTCAGGAGTGGGAAAAAAGAGTTAGTATATTATCACAATACCTGATATGATAGATAAAGATCTATGGAGTAGGATAGAGCTGACTCGACCTTGATTAAAATGATATAAGAGGAGACAATCCATGGCATCTGAAGGGGCAATTAGTAGATATGCACTCAATATCAAGGATATGACAAAGCTGGAGGAGCCGTAATTAGCTGCTGCATCTACATGCTTATCCTACAATCACCTTATGCCAGGACCTTCCTAGCACTTGGCTTTTGTGGAGTACGAATACACCAATAGGGATCATGATTAATTTATTCGACCTTATCATTTACTTTTATCTCACAGCTTATGTATCATCTTATGGATTTTGGCAAAGATTATTGGCTTATTCTTACATATTTACCTTCTTGATTATATCTTTATATTATCTTGAGACTTAGGACGTTAATAATAATCTAGGAAGAATATCATCAGAAGGTCAGGGACCAGATTATGTTATGGGCAATACCCTCGCCTGACGAATGGTTCAGGCACATCCATCTTAGGACACTAAGTTATGTGAGATGAACTATTGAGATTACATACGTACAGACATTAATATCAACGCACACAGCAAACGATGCGAGCCATGATATGTTACGAAACTCCACACCGTGCGCCGTGATTCTCCTTGGAAACATTTTGAAACAATTAAAGCAACCGGTGTATGAGTATATTATGAGTATCTAAGAACCAGGCATCGTCTCTATGTCAACCACGTGTACGTACTGTAAACTGAGAACGGTCCACACCCTCATTGAACACGACAACAGATGATGAGCAAATAAAAACGCTAGCTTAGCTAATTCCTCTCACAGCTTTCCTTATCTTCAAACATAAATTATCCTTGGAACTTACATAGACTAAACTCTTCGCTGATCTCAATGAGATTAATTGAAAAAGAATAAAGATGATTGCAGAGTCATTAAAAGTAATTTCTCAAACACTGTCACTTTCCACTTCATCCGTCTCGCGAACTCTTTACACTCCATTGAGTATTTCATGAGTAACAAGATGACAAAGTTTCTTGATCACGAAAATTCAATAGAACTATGAAGTAATAAACCCTGAGGTACGACACATAACGTTAAATACACTGATGATAGAGTGCATGTGAATAATCATGAAAAACCATATCACTCGTTCCTCTAGTTTTAATCCTTTACACTTTACAATAAAATAAATCTTAATTATGAAATAATTGTAAACTGATAACAGGATAGATTTTAGAGAGATCCCTATTTATTGTTTTAATATCAATCGAATGGATTTTAAGTCTTAATATAACTTACTCTATACTCCGATCAAATAGGTTCTCTGACTTACATACACCTATGTCGCTGGATTCAGTCAATAGTAAGGATGTGTGCAAATCGCATTATATATCTGACGTTCTTCGTCACAAGTAGTTGTCATAACATCAACAAGCTGCTCCACTTTATAGAGTGGTGTAGTGGTACTGAGTGTGTTCAGAATGCGTGATTGCTTTAATTTTCCCGCTCTTTCGCACATTTATCGAGCAGATGCGAGGTTGTTGGCAGAGAGAAATGAGAAAATATCCACAGATCTTCGATGAGAGGTGAAGATATATAATCAGCCATTGTAACAATACTCACAATTTCAATATATTCACAACAAATAAAGGTGCCTTTCTTTCAAACAAATATTTCAAGAACTGATTTATTCTTATACTAATTTAAACTATGATCTAATTTCCTCTCACATATGTTTAGTGAAATCATAATATATATATATATATATATATTATAAATATCATCCAATTATTTCCTAGATCTATATACTAATAAGGCGCACATTCTCACTATATACAAACTATCACACTATATCAACTTTTATTAGACAAAGTATTATACTAGGAAGTCTACACTTGTATAGTAAATTTTATACGTTGAATTGAAAAGTGAATTTGTTAGTGTATGAGGAATCTTAAGTGTTCGTATAGTAGAGTTAGGTTATTTATTGTCCTTTACTATATTGGGATATCACATGAGCTAACTGGATATTGCACGTTAACCGACAATTTAAGTAAGCGAATATATATGAAAACTGTGTTGACTAGAATCTGAAAAGAATCGAAGGGACACTGAATAGGGTGGCCAATGGAGATATAGGAATTAGATATAACGTGAATCCTAAAATCAGGGATCGTAATGCAGACAAGGACGGAAGAGAACTGAGGAGGAGACCATATATAAATGCAATTATCTGCTGACGAGACCAGCACAAATGAACAATAGGTTGCATCGATCATCTTGTTAGCTACGCACTCCGGAGGAGAAATTACGCTAGCGTCTCCCTCTTCCCCCTTCCCTATGCTGGATTTGCCTTCGTCGCTTCTTAACTATCACAGAGTATTTTCCCAGAACTGATGAAAATAATATTCACATATTATAATCACACCTAGTGGTAGAATTTCTTGTTTCTCTCTAGAGAAAATTCACAAGTAGACATCCTAGAACATTCAAGGGAAATAGTAGTTAGGTTCTCTCAGTCTGCCCTAATGCTACTCAATCTCACCTCCTAATCTCTTCTCCCTCTTCTTTTCTTTGAATTGTACTTCTTCTATGCTATTCCATATTGGATACGTTATTGTTTAATACTGTGACATCACTGATTATCATACGTTGATATCAAAATATATAATAACAATCAAAATAATGAGACTAGAAGCTTTCCAAAAATCAGAAGGGTCAAAAGGTGAATACTCACGATAGTAACTAATGACTGACACCTGTAGCTAGCATTGTCGAGTCTCCCTCTCTTTATAGATACAATTTAACAACAATTAACCTATCATATCTTGGATGACGTGACCGATCTAATCATCTTCCGATTCTCTCGGAGTATAAATAGTTTTGAGCTGAGGGTAACATTACATCAAAAAATTTATTGGCTTAAGGCAGGAATAGTATCAGATAGATACTCCCTATATTAAGTGTCACTAAAGCTACTAGAGGTGAATAGCTCAGTTGGGGCATTTATAGGAAAGGTAATTTATTGCAATTATTATTATTGATAAAAGAGTGTTGAGAATGTTAACTTAATACTGTGAGCCGAAAGTACTGAGGAAAAAGGATAACGAGAGGTCACGAGGGAGAGGAACTGATGTATGATTTCAGTATATGCGAGAGGAAGATCGCAGATACACTACACGAGAGGCTCATTGACTGGTAGCTCAAGATGCATTACAGAAAATTGAATATTATGAAAAAAAAATAAATGTAAAAAGTAAATATAGAGATATGTAAATAAACAGATATAAAAAATTGTATAGCTCTTTACATTGTTATACATTACTTAGTCATTGAGATCTTTTACTAAGTAGTCACAATCTGATTATCTATTACTTATGTTAAATGCAATATCTAGAAAATCTTAATACACCTTAGTAAGGTACACACACATACAACACAAGTTTTCGTGTGCGCTGGCCTAAAACCGCACACTTGTCAGAGTAGCTGCTCAAGTAAGGCCTAGATGCAAGCTGCAACAGCTCACAAGTTAGTATTATACAGAAAATGATCAATAAAATGTTAATTATATATAATATATTATTATTTATTATAAACTGTTTAATCATAAACGATTCACATGAGTTTATCAATGGTAGCTTTCAATGTACACCTCACAGCCTAAACGCTGTATATATCTATCAATAAGCTAGACGCGCTATAATAGCCTTTTAATCAATGTATTTAAAATGTAGGCCACATGTGGGCCCAGTGGAAACAAATCCAAATTCCTCAAAGGAGTTAATATAATAACTATAATATAGATTATAAAATGGAAGATAAGTATGAATTTTTGACCACTGAGTGGGTTAAATATGGATGCATATTAAATTTGAATTGCCAAAAATTGTTGCTAGATCAGAGAAAAGGCTCCATTAATCGACCTCAAACAATAAATGAACACTATATAACTGCTAAAGTCATGAATTTTAACAATATCACTAATACCTACTAGTAAGCACAATCTATCAGATTGAAAAGAATTTATTTGATTTCTAAATTAGGACTTTTATAGTGTTAATGAGTATACATAGTAAAAGTTAACAAACAGGCTCTCATATAATAAATGCTAATATAATAGACTAAAAGGTCTATACGTATTAAAACATCACACTATCAACTAATTATATTTTATAGAAGTATGTATAACTAAAAGTTATTACATAATAAAAACTCACATGATATATTATATAACCGCAAGTACCATTCTTCCAAATATTATACAATACTGTTATAATATAATTTATACACTCTAAATAACTAAAAATAACACTAACAGTTAGAAATGTTATGGCAATCTTGATCATCATCTCTAAAAATCATCAGTAAGATTACTTTCAGACACCATACTCAATTCATCTCACAATAATCTAAATATATACTATAATATACGAACACTGATTAAAAAATGATTGTCGCTCTGAAAATATAAATAGGTAGCAACAATCACCTACATTTTTCAATCACATCATTTCTATCTTTCTCTACTTTCTGTTTCATATATGCCATTTATTATCTTCCACTGTTCTTTCTACCTACTATATATATCAATTACCTAATTCTCCCTTAATCACTTATGCAGTTATCTGATTAGTTTATACTTGTTACTCTATAACTAACTATACTGAGTTGCAAGTTTCTTTATGACAAAGTATGTGCATGGTTGCCATGAACTACCAGAGCACTCTTCAGAGCCCCTGGTTTCTCTTGATCTCAATATTTTGCGGTGTATCGTCTTCACACCTAATATATAGTTAATAATTATTTAGTTATATTTCACACCTGCAAAGGTAGTAAAGAGAAAATTAAGGTATCAGTAGTATAAATATGGATATATTAGCATAAATAAAATTAGAAAGAAAATTATATTAATTTCTCAATCAGACTGGTGGAATTTCTACAAGCCCATAAGAAATGTTTGCCATACTTGAATTTACCTATATAACTATCATTATCTATATCTAATTAAGGCTACATACACTGTTAAAATATATATAAATATACACACATGAATAAAATAATATGCACACAATAAAATAATCTATATTAGTCTTATTCATTTTTAAATCACTCATGTCAAAACAACGATATGCACAATACTGAATAAGTTTACTCACATGACAGAGTAAATCTAATATGGGTAATAAACAATAAGAATTAATATGTGGGCTAGTTGTGATGTGTTGATGCGATTAGGGTGTAGTGTTGTGTATAGTGTGTGGTGAGTTGTGGTAGTGTGTGTGTGAGTGATGTGTTGGTTGATAGTGTGTAGTGATGTAATGTATGTGTGTGTGTGGTGTGTGAGTGACTTGTGATGTTAGTGTTGATGTGTTGTGTGGTGTGTGTGTGTGTACGTTGATGTGGTGTTGATGTGTGTGTTGATGAGTGTGTGCATGTGTTGTGTGTGACATGAGTAGGTGTTGAGTGTATGATGTAGTGTGTGTGTTGTGACATATGTGATTTAGTATGATTGTGTCGTATGGTGTGAGTATGTGTAGTTGATTGTGATGTGGTGAGTGTGTGTGTTGTGTGTGTGTAATGTGTGTGTGGTTAGTTGTGGTTAGTGTGTGTAGTGTGTGTGTGTGTGTTAGTGTTGATGTGTTTAGTGTGTGTGTGATGTAGTGTGCATTATGATGTGTATGTTAGTGTGATGCAGTGTAGATGTGTGTGTAGTAGTGCATATGTGTAGTGTGTGTGTGACTAATGTATTGATGTGTGTAGTTGTGCAATCAGTGTAGTGGTTGAGTAGTGTATGCTAATTATAGCTGAGTGGGTAGATGTGTTTGATGTGACTAATGTTGATGCGTTGATGTGTAGTGAGTAGTAGTGATGTGTGCATGTATGTGATATGTATATGTGTCATAATTGATGTGTGTGTTGTGATGCAAGTATGGTTAGTGTGTGTTAGGTGACATTGTGTGTAGTGTAGTGTGCATGTTGTGTGTTAGTGACATTAGTGTGATAGTGTGTATTAGTGAGTTAGCATGGTGTGATGTGATGTGTGTCACTATGTTGTATGTGTAGTGTGTTGCATTTAGTGTGTGTGTGGTGCATGTGTTAGCTAGTTGTGTGTGATGTGCTATGTGTGTCACATTGATGTGGTTATGTGTGCATATAGTGTTGATGTATGTGTCAATGTGTGTGTGTGTATGACATGTAGTTGTTGCATATGTTATGTGTTGATGTGTGTGTGTGTGTGTGTGGGATGTAGTGTTGTGTCTTGTGTGTGTGGTCGTGTAGTTGTCTCTTAGGTCTCGTAGCTATGTATGTAGATCGTTGCTAAAATGTCTCGTCTTTGTGCTTGGTATCTCTCTAATGTGTGAGTGTGTTTGTGAGTCTAGGCCAGAGATCGTGTCGTGAGAGATAGTACGTAGTAGCTGTGTTGAATCGGGTCGTTGATGTTTGTGTGATGTCTGTTGTGTTGTAAGTTGTTGCATCGTGAGTTTTTGCTAATTATGGTGTGATGTTGAGTGATGTTGTGTATTCGATGGTGTGTGTGAAGTTGTTGAGTGTTGTGTAGTGTGTGAGTTAGTGTGAGTATAGTGTAGTGTGTGTGTGTGAGGTGTGTTATGTTGTGTGTGAGTGTGCATGTGTAAGTATTAGTATGTAGTGTTATATTAGTGTGTGTGTGTGAGAGTGAAGTGTGTGGTGTGTTATTGATTGTGAGTGTTGTGTGTGTGTGTTGTGTGTGTATATGTATGTGTGTGTGTGTGTGTGATGTGTGTGTGTTAGTGTGTGAGTGTGGTGATGTGTGATTATTAGTGTGGTTGCATGTGTGTTGTGTTGTGTGTGTGTAGTGTGATTAGTGTGTGTGTATGTGTGAGGTGTGGTATGTCGTGTTTAAGTTTGGATAAGAGTGTATATTTAAGTGTTAGCTATGGTGTTGTAGGTCGTCTTGTCGACTGTGTGTGTGTGGTGTCTAGTGTGTAGTACGTCTGTTGCTGCGCTGGAGTGCATCGCGTCGTCGTGTTTGGTTTGGTCGTGTTGTGATGGATAGTGTGATTGGGGTATTTAGTGGAGGATAGATGAGACTGTGGTGTTGTTACGCTGACTCGTGCTAGATTGTATATTGAGTATTGAGTGGAAGTAGTTGTCGCAGATCGCACAGTCGTAATCGTGATGCAGCTCGCAAATATGTGTGTTGATGAATAGGATAGAGCTGTTGATGTAAAATGCTAGTAAGACATAGAGATAGTGTAGATAGATTGATGTATGTGTAGGTATAAGATGAGTGATGGCAGTAAAATTGATGTTTGTGAAGATGTGAGTTTTGAGAGTAGTATGAGAGAGTCGTTTGAGTAATATTGAGTGTAGTGTGTTGATGAGCTGCTGCTGATGTGTGTGCGTGTGTTTCGCTGCATCGATGATGCGTGTGATTTGATGTGTGAGCCAATGAGTTTCGGTAATGTTATTATCATTGTGTTCGCTCGATCAGTAAGTAGAGTTTTCGTTGTCACTTGGTGGCATCTGGTGTGTCTAATTGTGGTATGTGTGTGATGCTCGATAGTTCTTTCGAGCATTGCGAGATTGCATTGTCTTCTGCACGACTCTTGACCGGCTGACCGTCTAGTGCTCATATGTGCCCATGTGAGTAGAGTGGAAGTGATGTGGGCGATAGCGCCTTCGCTGTTAGATGTTGTACTGTGGTGTTGTGTTATGTTGTCATAAGCTTGATTGTTGGTTTGTGAGCGTGGGTCGCTATCGTAGTAGTTTCTCAGTAGCGGCATGGTGTGTCACATGGAGTAAGAGTGATGGTCCGTGTGCTGTGAGTGTATAGTTATTGTTGTAGAGTAGTATGCTCGTCGTTATGTTTATCGTATAGTTGTTTGTGTGTGTTCTTTGTTGCTTGTTCTGTGCTGTGTTGTTAAATGCTGTTAGTTTGAAGTCTGTACTTGTTTGTGGTACGTGAGTTGGTGTGTGTCGTGTGTGTGTGTGTGTGTGTGTGTGTGTGAGTGTGTGTGTGAGTGTGTGTGTGTGGTGTTTGATATTAATGGTGTTTAGTAGATAGCAATATGGGGGTGCGTGTTGTGTCCTTGATCGCTGGTGTGTGTGTTGTGTGTGTGTGTGTGTGTGTGTGTGTGTGAGTGATGGATATTGGTAAGAGTTGTTTGTTGTGCGTTGATGTGGGGCTGCAGTGTGGAAGTGTGTGCGTGTGTGTGTGCTCCCTGCTCGTGTGTCCGTGTGCTGTGCTGTGTGTGTGTGTGTGTGTGTGTGTGTGTGGTGTGTGTTTGTGTGTCCGCGATCCTCGTGTCTGTGTGTGGTGTGTTGGGTGGCTGTTGGGGCTAGGTGTGCTGTGTTGAGGTTTGAAGTTGTGAGATGTGATCAGCGTGGTGTGTACTAGTGGTTGTGTGAGGGGCAATATTTATACCTCACACACTATTAGGATACTTAATGACTATTGAAAGTTTCAAGTGGATGCAATTAATATATATCCATACGTAAGTGGTGCCCTATATCAGGGAAGTGTGTGGTAATAACCACTACAAACTTACTTACAGTCAAATAGAGTATGTATATATAAGTAAGAGAGTTCATTATATAAAATGAGTTTGGATAGCATATGCTACCTATGATTATTGCAATAAAACATCATTTCATTAATATCTGCATACTTTAACAATAGTAGGGATCGACATGTATCAGTGTGATTAGTATGTGAAACCCAAGTCTTTAAACAATTTCCCTTGCAATTGAAATAATAGAATATTGTAATAACAGAAGTTTTATTACCCTAGAGAAACCAATATATAATAAATAAAGTATAAATAAAGAAACTATAGATAATATTATATGTTGGGTCATATTTAGTGCATTTTAATAATATAATATATAATACTAAATACTAGTGGCTCTCAGCCGGAATTTGTTGAGTGAAAGACGAAAACTACACTTCTTAGAAAAGTAACAAGATTTAGAATCATAATCAATCAAAAGTAATTAGATATAACTAATATTGAATGAAATTTGGAGTACGTATATCAATTATATATGGTTCATATTATATATATAATGGAATTCAAGTTATATACTTGGAATCTCATGGTTGGAGCAAGTGTATAAAAGATAAAGGTATGAATGAGACTGGGGTATCTGTCACAATCACACAGGAGAAATGATAATTTGACGTTTGATTACGTCTTCATCAAGAAATACATCCAGATTCATATTACCATACCATATTAGTCTATATGTATCACATATATAATTTTAAAGAACAATAATAACATTATAGTCATACAATTGACAATATACAATAATAAAGTACATAGATAGTAACAAATAGTTATTAGTTATAAATTATAACTAATACTAAATATAAGAGCCATATATTACATATATTATTATATATAGGAATCAATATATAACATATATAAAGTAATACGAGATATAATAATTATGTATGGTGATGAATGTAATATAATGTAGTTAACAGATGAATCACAAGTTATTACTGGATAAATATATGTTATTGTAGTTAAGATGTAACACAAATTATTAATTTTATATATACTCACATAGTATAATAATATTTGATATCATATTATAGAATATATATTACTACATATATACTAATTATGTTATTTATATAGTTATAATATATTTTGGCACACAAAGTTCATATTAAGACTATAGTGAGAGACTTTTTTTGAAACTCAGCCTCATAAGGTAGGTTTATATTCTAACTCATATAATACAAGATTTTACCGGGGATGAAGTGAGTTCCATAAGATTCTATTGTGATACCACGGTAATATTACTCATAATAAATAATACTGTCTATGACTAGAAGACGAAGATCTACAAATATTAGGAGATGATATGGAGAAGTCGAAGCATTTCTATTAAAAGCATATATTGACATTATTTACATTGCGCAATAATATATTAAAAAATATTGTATGTTATCCTATGGGCAGATTACTATTATACATTTTAAATTATAACGTAATGTGGCATATATATGAAACATATGTAATTATTCGATTCAGAATATATATATATAAAATATATATATATTACTAATTAAAAATTTTATAATAATATTATATAGTATTTACTCTGAACTATAGCTGCATTAGGTAGTTTGAGATCCGATATCTGTGCAGGCGAGACGAAACCTATGACATATCTTATGAATCATTACTCTCTGAAGTATCAATAAAACTATATATAACTCACACATAATATTATATTAGGAAGTAGTAGTATCAAATTTTATTTTTGGGACTTATATTATATACCATCTTACTACATATCAACAGTAAATAAGTAATAAGATATATAATATACTATTGAAGGATAATCATATAAAGTATACAGCGAATAATATATATATATATATATATAATTATTCATGTTTAGAAGGCTTTCGAGTCGTAGCATGATATAAACTACACTCACATTTTATCATTATAAAGTGATCAATATATAATATATATATACATATATATATGATGCCATAATATATATAATGTATGACTTATTATGATTTTTAGACTGAAACATGATTATATATACATTTGAGAAATATATTATGACTTACCACGATTAAACTTGTAGTCTACTTATATATTAACACATATATTAAAGAAAAATTTTGTATTACAAAATAATATGTTATTAGTACTGATTTAGATAATATTTTAATATATAATAACTATACTTATAATTGATCAAATATTGTAGTAGTTCTGAGTATTGACTAATAAATTGAGAGGTATATACTAACATTTACTCTAAATATTTATATTTCGTGTAAAATATATAACTAAATAGAATTCATTATTGGTTGTTTATAAATATATAGAGCATATATATATTATTTATATATATAATACAGAATATAAAATATATGGCCATAAAGACAATTATATATATATGTACTATATAGTATATATCAGCTGGTAAGCTTACTTATATAGGCGATAAGTAGTATTGTGGTTGGCAAAATGTGTGAAATCTAGTAGAGAAATTATAAATGTTCGGTATAGTACATATATATATATAACCGCAGTGTGGCAAAGTGGCATCTATACAGTATCAATAACAAAGTAAATTATTATAATATAAGTATGGTTAACAAGTTCATATACAAATATTTATAATACAATAAGAAAAGATTATGGACAAAGTATGAAACCCTTTGGTACTTCATATATATATTATTTATAATGTCTATTATATATATATACTTATATATATATTATATACATATATATATTATTTATATGTCCTATTATATATATAATTTATATATATATATATTAGTATAATATTATAATATATTTAATATATATATATGTTATATGTATATGTAATAGTGTAGGTATATATATAAATATATTATAAGTATAATTAAATATATATATTCACCGTATTTAACTAATTTTGGGTAAGCAGGTGGGAGAGGAACTTTACTATAATGAAACATAATAATATACAATAGTATACTTACTTATCAATTTTGTTGTTAATAGTAAAAAAATTTTATAAAAATATACCTAATTATATCGGCGTTACATATATTTAATAAACCATCAGTCGAGTACCTCACATTATCATCCACAGATTAACAAATAATTATAGTATGGTTTAATACAAGTATCAAATAATGTGATCTAGTTGCTTATATAAAAAGAGCTACTATAAGAATATCTGAAGTAGTGACAAATTTTATTCACATTCATCAAATATTGAACACACCGCTCACATCACACACTACCACACGAACGCTAGTGAAATCTAAACAGACAGAGATTGATAAAACTGAAAGTGTGATATTTTCTCACAAGACAGTACAGATAGCCATAATGGGAAGTATGATATGTTTAATAATAACCTGTATATATATATTTTATTATTATATATAGCACACACACACACGGCACACACAGGCACGATCATATTAATCAAGTAATTATATACTTTACTTATTATAAGGTACGTATATATATATATTATATATAATATATATATATATAATATAAAAATATAAATATATATATATAGTATGTATGAATATATATATGTATGTATATATATATATATATATATATATTATATATATATATATATATATATATACATACACATATATATATATATAATATATATATATTATATATATTATATATAATATATATATATATATATAATATATATATATATATATATATATATATATATATATATATATACATACTATACTATATATATTATATATATATATATATATATATATATATATTATATATATATATATATATATATATATATATATATATATATATATGTATATATATATATATATATATATATATATATATATATATATATAATATATATATATATATATATATATATATTATATATATATATATATGTATATATATTATATATATATAAATATATATATACACATTATATATTATACATATATAATATTTATACATATACATATATATACATATATATATAATATATATATATATATATATATATATATATAAATTTCTAAAATCCAGCAGTTTCTAGGGCTTCACCTCCTGGGCCCATACCTGGGTACTGCTCCTGGATTCTGCCAGGAGCCTTCAGCACCCAGGACCCCCAGCTATTTTTTTGCGGAACCTATTTTGTGCCCCCACTTCAAAATACCTTCCTACACCTATGATGTCCTGGGTTTTGCTTTAATACATCTAGTCATCTTTTTCTAGAGAGGATCCTCAGACAATACTAAGGATGCTATGTCAGTCACAACTCCCAGACATTATAATTACTAAATCCACTGCAAACAGTATAATATCAAGGTACAAAATATTGCCCTCTTCTCCGATTCTTTGCAAATGAAATAGTTGATAAGGTATAGATGAGCATGGATAATCTCACACCACAAGAGATGTGGCTCCTTCTAGTTTACGCCTTTATATATGTTGCAATGAAACAAGTTGTAGCTACTTGTTAACATAGTGCCTATCCACATAAACAAAAAGTAATAGGATGGTGTTTTGATATGTTAGAGTCCTATACAGATCTCT
>NW_020872535.1:1080367-1082867 GCF_003789085.1 Penaeus vannamei
TTTATGCACGAGTTTTCCGTGACCTACTTGAGACTGGAAAGAAAAATATTAGATCATTGTGAAATTGTTGTTTTACTTAATAGATATAAATCATTTGTGCTACGAATGTTACATATGGTAGTATCATCATCATCATCATCAGGAGCTAACGCCGACGGGGGCGCATAGCCGCGTCCACCATTTGCTTCCACCTTTTGGGATCCCTCATGGCAAGCCGCCAGGCAGGGACTCGGCCCATCTCGAGCTCTTCCCGACAGGTTTGATCGATCTGCCCAAGCCACAACCTCCTAGGTCGTCCGACAGGCCTCCTCCACCCAGGGTTGTTTCTTACAGAGACAACCTGATGAGCAGGATCAGCCTGTGGAAAGCGAGCCAGGTGGCCATACAGCCTGAGTTGGCGATCCGGGATTGTGCAGGTAACAGGTCCTGTGCCAGTCTCACGGTGCAGCCGTTGGTTAGACACATGGTCCCGCCAATAGTACCCCATGATCCGGCCCAAGGACCTATTACAAAAGGCATCAAGACGAGACTCCAGGGCACTGGATAATGTACAGGTTTCACTACCATACAGCAAAACTGGCATTATCAGGGCCCTGAAAACCCGTAGCTTAGTACTTCTGCAAAGGTACCGGAACCTCCAAATACTCTTGTCGAGAGAGTTCATGACCCCTGCTGCCAGGCCAATCCGTCAGCTGACTTCCTGGTTTGACAGCCCAGAGTTATGAGCTGCACTACCAAGGTATGTAAAGCTCTCTGTGATTTCAATGTCCTCGCCACAAGCACGTACCGACCAAACAGGTTCTTCTAGCAAATCCCCAAAGTCCTGGATCTTGGTCTTGGTCCAGGAGACCTCTAGACCCAAAGGCTTCGCTTCATTACTAAATGCATCGAGAGCCTCCACTAGGGTTTCTAAAGACTCAGATAGAATAGCAACATCATCGGCAAAGTAAAGGTCTGTAACCTTAATATTACTCAGTGTTGGTCCACAGTGACTTTGAGCAGTAATTCTGCCTAGTATCCAGTCCATGCAAGTGTTGAAAAGTGTTGGTGCAAGAACACAGCCTTGCCTCACTCTTGAACTGACAGGAAAGAAGCTCGACAGGCCCCCACCACACTTTACAGCACTTTCAGTATCAGTATACAGGTTTACTATTAGTTCAATAATCCTTGTTGTAATTCCTCTCAGTCTCAGGATATCCCAGAGTGATTCCCGATGCACTGTATCGAACGCCTTCTTGAGGTCGATGTAGGCTGCAAGCAGCCCACATCCGAACTCACGACGGCGCTCTAAAATGACTCGGAGCGCAAGGATACGGTCTATTGTGGACTTACCAGGAGTGAATCCAGATTGCTCTGGCCTCTGGTGCCTTAGTAGCTGGTCTCTAATACGCCTCAGAAGGATGCGGGCAAAAACCTTGCCTGGTACACTGAGCAGTGTGATGCCGCGATGATTGCTGCAGTCCCATCGGTCGCCCTTCCCCTTCCAGAGAGGGATGACCACACCCCTCAACAGGTCAGGGGGAACGGTACCGGACTGCCAGATGGCAGCCAGGACAGTATGCAATCCCCGCGCCATAGGTTCATCACCAGCCTTTAACAGTTCAGCTGGGATGCCGCAAATACCCGCTGTTTTACCACTCTTCAGCTTGGAGATCGCCTCTCTAATTTCAGTTAGGGAGGGTGGGTCCTCGCTAATGGGTGGGTCCGGCAGCGGAATCACGGCACTACCTACATGCAAGTTAACTGTTGGAGGTAGTATACACAGTAATATTATCATTCTTTTTAGTCGCTGTCACTATTAGTTTATAGAAAAATCAATCTTCAATTCCAGTTTTTTCACAAGAAATTATTAAAGTAAATAAATGAAAAAAATACATAAAACCTATCAAATTAATGAGAAAACACCAAATAATTAAACCCAGGATTGTCTGTTTTTTCTTTATGAAAAAGTAATCCATTTTCATTGGCTCTGGCACCACCCACGGCTTAAACCCCTCTTGCACATATTTCAGTAGTTAGTCTCGCCACATGGACGCCAAAAACACCCAGCTTTAGACGTAAACTTACCTACCAGGAATGTCTTTTTCCTTGGCTGGCACTGCCACATGATTTGTTAATATCTTGTCTATAAGTTGATGCTTGTAATTCCAAACCGCCATTTTTGTGGGTTAAGCCCCTCTCGCATATGGGGCCTCATTTGTAAGGATGGGCGTGCAAAGACAAACTAAGAGGTCATGTAATGACAATCTCTGTAATCTAATGCTAACAACACTATGTTCCAAACCAGGAGAGTCGAAGTGTCTATTACTATAAAATTTAGCAGTCCTCCTCTCATACTCAATATTACCCTTAAATCTAGTGTGGCGATGCATCCCCTGCGGTGTTCGCGAGCCCACTCTGACACTCATGGTTGGGCTGGCTGGGTTCCGCGCAAGTTTATACCTTGAGTGCTGAACACGTAAACTATAAAAGATAAATTAAGGTTCTTCACATTAAGAGA
>NW_020872535.1:1087867-1095367 GCF_003789085.1 Penaeus vannamei
ACAACATCCAGTGGGCCTTGGAAACGGTCAAGTGATGATCGATGGATCAAAATAATCTGTTAAAGTGCATTACCTGGAACATTAACAGTTTACAGAAACATAAGGCAACCCTCGCTCAGTATCTTCACTCTGAAGGTGTTGATGTGTGTTGCCTTCAGGAAGTTAGAACTGATGCTCGTTATGCAAAAATTGCAGGATACACATATCACGACAAACCTAATATTGCTAATCCTTCTACAAGAGGACTTGGTATTTACATAAAAAATAGTATCCCATCAAAAGTGATCGATGACAAACGTGACAATGCAAGTGCTGAATATCTTGGTGTTAAAATATTTCTTGATGGTAGAACCATCACCATCATTAATGTATATAACCCACATGATAGTGAAGTGGTACCTAAACCTCCCGACAGTATGATACATAATGCTACTGTCTTACTGTGTGGAGATTTTAACGCCCGTCATCCTCTCCTTGGCTCTGAGGGAAGCACCATAGGTAAAACGGTAAGGTATATTATGATTATCTTCAAAACACCAGTGATCCCATACACTATTGTGCCCCTTTAAAAAGACTCATTATCTAGGTGCAAATTAGATTATATAGTCTTATACAATCAGCACCCACTCCCATGCACTGCGGAAGTTGTCCCTTTCTTAGTCAGTGATCATTGGGCATTAAGTATCACCCTCCCATTCGCTAAAAGAAGCCCGCCCCAGCCACGTCTTCGATACCATCTTGCCACTAAACATCATGATGAGTTTATTAAAAGGATTAGCTGCTGGTATGAACACTATATTCCTGCCAGCCTTGATCACTTTAATGAAACTCTCTGTCAACAATTTGGTAACCTCATTACCCAACTCCAACCCAGAAACCCTGTCAAACATAGGTCTTCATCCTCCAGAGGCAAACGAGCATATCACAACAAAGATCCGGAAACAAGCTACTTAGAAAGCTAATAAGGTCTACAGTAAATCAGCTAAAAAAAACCTGGGGAAAAATCCCTACTTAGCTAGGGACCTTGTTTTCTTTAGTAAAAAACTTAATGAGATAATGACAAAAGCGGGAAGAGAGATTGTATGCCTGGGCAGAATCGATTGACTCCACGAGCTCCATGAGTAATGTGTGGAGGGAAATCAATAAGATTAAAGGCAATGCACACAATATCACTCCCCACCCTCATCCAGAAAGGAAAGCTTTGTCAATCCTCAGTAAATGCTGTGAAAACTCCCCTCTCGATAATCTTCAATTATCCATTCGTAGATGCTCCCTTAAATCAAAACACAAAAATGAAATTAACTATCAGTGCCAACTTTTAGATGAGGCTGATGCACCATTTACAAGACACGAACTTCTTGCAGCCATTAAAACTAGCAAATCCGCTGCACCTGGGGATGATGGAATCACGACATCATCCGCCTCCTTGCAAAGGTACAGGCACAGGGAAGAAATCCTTCTTTTGCTCTCTTCAACTTAACTTATTCTACAGGCATCTTGCCTACTGCCTGGAAACAAGCCACCATTATTCCCATCCCAAAACCAGGGTGTCCTGATGAATTTAGACCGATTTCTCTGACATCCTGTCTCTCTAAAACCTGTGAAAGGATCCTCCTCAATCGTCTGCTCCACCAGATCAAAGATCAAATTCACCCATCAGTCTTTGGTTTCCAAAAGGGGAAAGGAACACAAATGTGCCTGGCACAGTACCTCAATGGAAGTAATGCACAGTCTTCTTACTTCATAGATTTCAAGGGTGCATTTGACAGAGCTTCCCCTACCGCAATCCTCCATGAATTAACTCTCCTAGGAGTTAAGGGCAAGCTTCTGCTATGGATAAAGGATTATCTGTCTTTGAGAAGAGCAAGAGTATGTTACCAAGGCACCTACAGTAATTATGGTGAACTCGAGTTAGGAACTCCACAAGGAGTTTTGTCCCCTTCACTATTTAACATTCTTATGCACTCTCTTTGCAAGCTTAATAGTGAGGTAGGAGACCTATGCAGCATCACATCCTATGCTGATGACATTCTCATTCAGATATTTGATAGGGGGGAGTATGTTCTTCAGGGATTCAGTAAAAAGTGCACTTCCCTTGGACTCGTAATCAACCCTGTCAAGACTAAGTATATTTCCAGATCACACAAACTGTCATACATTCCAAGATTAGGTGGGCAAGTTATTGCAAAAACTGACACCTATAAGTATCTAGGTGTTATGGTGATTGCTCCCCACCTCATGTCCCTCAATTCCCGCTTCACTCGGGAAATCGTTCAAAACATCAGGGAATGCTGCCTGGAGCGCTTAAGACCTTTACAATACATAAGTAACAGATACGTTGGTGCTTCCCTAAGAGTCCTAAGATTGATGTACATTTCCCTTGTTAGATCCATGATAGACTATGCGAGCCCGGTTCTTAGTATGTTGCCACAAAATGTTCTCAGACCCCTTGAAATCTTACAGAACAAGGCCATGAGAGTCATTTTGGGTTGCCCAATAACTGCTAAAGTTCTTGTCATGAGGAAAGAGCTTGATCTCCCGTCAGTTCACAGCCGTATTACCCAAGTCAACACCATACTCGGCATCAGACTTCTGCAGATTCAGTCCAAACCTCAAATTTCCCTTGCATTGTCTAATGAGATTAATTGTAGAGTTAGGCATGTCCGGCGGCCTCGATACTCCAATCTCATAAAGTCAAACTTGGAATGGAAGGCCAAGACTGCCCAGACTATTCTCAGCTTTAGTGTGTGGAACAATGATTTTATCAACATCCCAGAAGCAACGCTTACTTCACCATAGCATAGATCACATGTTAACGTACATATTGATAAATTAACAGGGCCAAAATCCATGACTTCAATAACAGAGTTAAAAGGCCATTACTTGAAATATATTGATGAAATTCTCCACCCCCCTCAGGGTACCCCCCACTTGCAATCTACTGTGATGCTTCTACTGATCCTCATGGAGCAGCAGGGATTGGTGTTCTAATTCTAAGTGTGCGAATTTCCAACTGGACAAGCACAACTGATGCCGAGTCAGTAGCAATATACCATGCCATCAAAAAAGGTACTGAACAGCAGCGACATCACTATACTAGATACCTTCTCATATATGGATATCAACCTGTGACAACGTAGATAAGTTAGCAAAACAAGCACTTTCCCATGAAGAACCATATTATGTAATACCACTATCTATCAGTCAAATGAAAAAAACGTGTTATCAGCTGTCTTCGAGATTATGAGGGCCAGGTATGGACCACTGAAAATTTGAAGAAAAGTGGACATGGTACCATCTGGCATTATGAAAGTATTGTCGGGTCATGTGATGCTGACAAACCATATAAATTCTACGATGGACTGTCTCGGAGACAGCAGGTCACGCTAACCAGGCTACGCATAGGGTATCAATACACTATACATTATGTACAGGATGCATTTTTGGAGGCAAAGCCAGTTACATATCACCAATGCAAAATGTGCAAGGCGCCCAAGTCGCATAATCTTACACATTACTTACTTTGTTGCTCAAAAACTGCATCATATCGATCAAATAGCAATGTCCAGAGACCAGCACTTATTGATTATATTAATTTTATAATAGACACTGGTCTTGTCTTCGATATGATTAGGGATATAAAAGGTTTTTTACCAACTAGATGATATGTGAATAATGTATGCATAATGACACAGCCCTTCAGGCATGTAGAACTAATGTTTGACTAATAGCCCTTTACATAAATATAAGCATAGCCAGTTGGATAGATGCGGTAGCATCTTACCCTGTTTTTTTTACAGGGCATGTACACTGTTCTGTAAATAAATATAATCAAATCAAAAGAAGTACGGCGGATCCGTAAACCTAGAAATAAAATAACTCGCCCCTCGGCGCCTGGTGAACGTTTACGGAGCCGAGGCTTTTGATGAAGACACAGATAGGAGATGGGATAGTCGATTCCGGAGTGGCGACAGAGATTCGAGTCTTGTCGCACACTGGACGCCTTTGCACAGCCACCACTCTGGAGAAGGAATTGCGCCTCGATCAGCTTATACGCACTAATCGGCGGATAACGGTCAGTGAAATGCGTGCAGAGTTGGATGACAGCATCGTTTGCAGTGTACTTACACCCACATCCAACTCTGCACGCATTTCATTCACCGTCATCCACCGACTAATTCGTATAAGTTGATCGAGGAGCACTTCATTTTCTGGAGTGGTGGCTGCGCAATGGCGTCCAGAGCGAAATATGTCACTCCTATCGTTATCGCCACTCCGGACCTGACGAACTTATCTTCTAACTGTGCTGACATCACCTGCCTCGGCTCAGTAAACGTGTCGGCTGGTCCAACTTCTGCTTGGAGGAATTCAGTGACATCTAAGAAAGCCTGTCCATAACAGGCTTTCTTAGACTGCCATACCATCAATATCAGCAACAGAAAGATAAAAATTTCAGGTATGATTTGAGCCATCACAACAATGCCATAAGAATCTCCTCGAATACCTTAGGGAGGAGTTAAAAAAAATAACAGGCATTACTTTTGGAACGACCCTCGTGTATGTGTGTGTGTTTATACACACACACGGATATATATATATATGTATGTATATATATATATATATATATATATATATATATATATATATTATATATATACACACACACACACACACACATCTGTGTGTGTGTTAGAGAGTGTGTGTATATATGAATAACAGACACATACACACACACACACACACACACACACACACACACACACACACACATATATATATATATATCTATATATATATATATGTGTGTGTGTGTGTGTGTGTGTGTGTGTGTGTGTGTGTGTGTGTGTGGCTATAGATAGATATACAGATAAATAGATGGAAAGTTATGAGGCAAATGTGAAGTAAAAAGGTATGCAGGAGGACGGGAAAAAGGGAAAGATAAGAACATGGCAATTGGTAGAGAAGTAGAAAAGTTTTTGATACGGCACTAAAGGCGAGAAATGATAAACTGTGCATTGGAATGACGGGGATGGTGGCCGTGGAGAACATAGGGTTTGAGAGGAAGGAGCTGATCACGTGGTCTTATTCTAGGGAGTCGTGGGAGTTGAATGATAATAAGTGGGAGGATTTTGGCGAGTCGAATTCTGCTACAGGTCCTCTTCTCATTCAGTCGAATCTCCTGTGGTGTGGAGGACCCGATGGACTTTGCATGGGAAAATCACTGCGTTCGGAAGAAAAAAAACAACTCATATGGATCGCTGTAGACGAAATGGCCTTTTTACTTCGTCCTCTCATATATGCTGCAGTTTCCCCTATTTGGAGGGACGCATCTGAAATCTGAAGTTATCTCTGAAACCTACGTTACTGAAGTTCCATTACTCGAGGTTAGAAGAAGAGGGAGCAGGGTATTCTTTGAACATACGAGAGTGTTGTTTGGTTGGCGATTTATTTGTGTTGGTTATAGAGACTGGTGCTTGCTGAGTATAACTGGTTCACACTAACAGAATCAGTTTGAGAAGAACGCTGGGATGTGAAAAGGTTTCAAAAATCAAATTCTAGATGAATGGAATCATATATACAATCTGGCATATTTTTATATCACCATCTGGTATACCTTCAGAACACCAGTATCGGATAAAAACAATAATTAGTTTTAAAGTACATTAACGCCATACGTATACCGCTGTGGAACCGCTAAGCCGACATAATAACGAATCGGTACAGATGATCAGAGAACTTTTCTCAGACCTCACAAAAAATCTACTCGGCATATCTGACTCGAGTCATTTTGCTTTACATGATGCCAGGCCCTCTTAGCTGTTTTCGATTTACTTGGAAATATTTCTTATGCAAAACCTTTATAATCTATGGCATTCATCCTTCAGATACTGCAGGATTTCTTACTTCAAACAATAATTTCAGCCTTTCTTTTCTACGCTCCTACGTTTGTGAAGCTGAATTTAGAAGGGGACACCTTGTCATTTGAAGTGTATATACAATACATCAAGTTGGTGTGCGCTTCCTAAAATATGTATTTGAAAACTTGAATGGCCTTGTAGACACTATCACTGTATATTACGTATGCCAGAGGTCTATCGGTTTCCCCAATTTCATTTCTTATTCTGTACCTTTGCCATCCCTTTCCCGCCAGAAAAAAATATATCGTCCCTAGATTACGAACCATTGCCTGTTTAGCGTAAATCTACGTACTGATGACTCCGTTTGAACTTTTTTCAGTGTCAATAAAAATTCAGTTCAGTTATGGTTATATCAGTTTAATTTTACTTGGAAATATTTCTTATACAAATCCTTTAAAATCCTATGACATACATCCTTCAGACAGGGATTCTTACTTCAAATACTACTTTCAGCCGCTCCTTCCCACGGTCTTACGTATTGTGAAGCTGAACGTGGAAGGGGAATCCTCTTGTCATTTGAAGGATGATTCTATTTGTGTCTATCCTTCAGGACAAGGACCTCAAGGATATTTGCTTCCATATTCATCCTCCTCCATCAGATTCTTTGACTTATTTGACTTCGAATGACTTTAAACACTCACGGATCATCAAGTTCCTGAGCCATGTCCAGATTAAGATTTTTATACCATTGACAATCCCAAGCATTTGGCGATGAATCAAGATTGAATAAAATTTACATACACACACACACAGATATATATATATATATATATATATATATATATATATATATATATATATATATGTGTGTGTGTGTGTGTGTGTGTGTGTGTGTGTGTGTGTGTGTGTGTGTATGTATGTATGTATGTATGTGTATATAAATATATTTATTTATAAATACACACACACACACACACACACACACACACACACACACACACACACACACACACATATATATATAATATATATATATATATATATATATATATATATATATATGTATATATATATATATATATATAAATGTATATGTATATATATATATATATATATATATATATATATATGTATATGTATTATATATATATGTATATATATTATATATATTGATATGTATATGTGTGTGTGCGTGTGTATGTGTACATATGTATATGTATATATACACATTAATCTGTTTGTTTATCTAATTATCTATTCATCCATTCATGTAATTAATCGCATCTATGCGTATATATGCATGAACATGTGCCTAGTGAATACCTATTACCTGTTGCATTCAACTCAACAGCAAGGTTGGTTATCATTACTCCGCGTGTATGTGAATCTATGAATTAAAAAAATGAACCTTTCCGTAAGCTGGAACCTTTGGCCCGTGTTCCTATCGTAAGGACATTGACCCTAAAAAAGTCTAGGTTCTAGACACTATTTATCGTTGGAGATGCTGTGAAGGACGTAACTATTAATATTAATGCAGACAGGTATCTGCAATTTAACGCACGTTTGCATAATTATGTACACAGGCGCATACACGTACATAGTTAATGCACACGACTACACGTTCTGATAAATTCTTACTGAT